>JAUUDZ010404948.1:0-15396 GCA_032361705.1 Panulirus versicolor | reverse complement strand
CCCAGGCGGCCTCAAGATTGCATCACGGTCAGCGACGCTAACAGCTTCACCACACAAGTCCACACTTTGTAACTTCACTCAAAACTATCACATGATTTACTTGCTGAATTGCATCTCAATAAAACCGATTTTATTATTTTTTCTTTTTTTTTACGTTACGTATGACGCACCCAAAGGTCTTTTTGGGAGTTGAACGTCGCGAAAACATAAAAAAAAAAGAAATGCAGTGGCACACGACAGGTGAAGAGGTTTCTTATTGAATCGAGGTAAGCCAGTGACTGTACCCTGTGTCATCGGTATATTATGCTGTTTCACAAAAGGAAACATTTCATCTCCGAAACAAAATGCCAAAAGTCGTTGGTCATTGTCACTGTTAGCATTTCATGAATTAGAATATTTTTTTTTTTATTTTGAGAACCCACAATGGCCTGAAATAAACTGTAATACATACTCTTGTATTTTTGTTATGTTATTTCAAACGAAGCCTTTAATCCGGACCTTTGCCATTTAGGAATTTTGTATCGCTAGACCGTCACTAATAGTAGTAATTGAGGAGCCCTGTGCACTATTAAACTTCCCCACTGTGCGTGCATCTCGTCCTGTTTCTAATGGTAGCTGGCAAGGTGTTGAGGAGTGCTGGGTCTCGGGTGTCAAAGGTGGTGTCTATTTTTGAGGATATCACACCTTGTGATTTCGTAAGGGCTATTTCACAAAGTCGTATATGCCTGATGTGCCAGCAAGACGTTATTTCTGAATGTAAATTGGGAACCATACTTTGTAGAATTATCCAGGTATAAATGTCGATATACCTCTCCCATCTCCACTCCAGGGAGTATAGGCCTTAAGAGATTTCAGCCATTCCCAATAATTTAGGTTCTTTACCACATTAAGTTGGGATGTGAAAGATCTCAGAACATATCCTTACTCTGCAATTTCCCCAAAAATTCTCTCTCATGAAAGAATTATCTGAATAATACCAACGTTGGTGTTTCTTTTCCTGAAGGTCCACAAGATCGAGCCAGCCAGCCTTCTTCTTGTTAGCATTTGGTTGAATCTTTAAGATACAAAAGAAGAGGAAAAGAGAAACATCATTAGATGTGTAGAAGATAGTATCCTTGAAAGTGTTAGTTCAGAGTATGTGAATTAAACTATAAAACACTCATTTTTTTTCTTTTTTTGTTACAGGCATATGAGTGGGCACTTGAAGCCATGAAGGTTGTTGGACGTGTAAAGGGAGAAGGGCTAGCATCTCCTGAGCAGGTGGGTGCTGCAGCTCGCACCCTCACGGCTTACATGGAGGAGCATCCACCCATACCAGAAGAAACCTTCACTGCCATGACCACCCTTGCCACACGACTCAACAACCACACACTTCTGCAACAATGCAAGGTCCGACAGGTTTGCCTCAAGTACTGATGCTTGATGTAAAATTTGAAAGACGTATATATTTTAATTGAGTTATTGTTTAAGAACAACATATTCTGGTTGAACACTTTTGATTACAACATTTCTGTATGAAATTTCTTTAACAGATGGCTCAGGTTCGATGTCAGGAAACGAATGAGCTTCTACGTAGTCGTCAGGCAGTCCTCCAGAAAGCAAAACGCCAAATGGAATTTGATTGTCAGAGCTTTGTTGACTTGGGTGAAGTGTTTGGAGGAGGTGAAGAAATGTCCCCATTGGCATGGCTTGCTTGTTCACCTCTGAATGTATCTGGTCGGCGAAGGTCAGTGTCATCGGTTGGGTCACGACCACGGGAGTCATTGTCACGGTGTCCATCATTAGACACAGATGATGACTCGGTGTTCCTAGACCCTCTGCCTCCCCCACCACCTGCCAAGACACCTTTGGAGCCCCGTGGTAGCCTAGGTGGCATTAAGGAGGTCCGTGAAAGTGCTGAAGACTTGCAACAGTCATCTACACTACCGTCCCCTACAACTCCCAAGTTAACCTCCCCTGCTTTAGGGGTGACAACCTCTTCATCAGGCTCTAGTGGAACCAGTGGAAGCAGCTCTTGTTCCTCCAGTGAGAGTTCTGGGCCTGTCACCATTAACAAAAAATATATGAAACGAGCCAATACTTGGCAATTTGGTCTCATATCCAAAGAACACGCCGACGAGAATTCAAGGTATGCTTTTTTTGTTGTATTATTCTTTCTTCACCTTGACTTTAAGCAGTCAAGGTAACAGTAGAAACAGAAAAGAGATAATAATTCAGATTAATCAAAGGATCGAATCCTGTTGCCTGGCAGAGATAGTGGAGCATTCATTGCTGATTGTGTGCACAGCTGATCACGCTATGATGTCAGAGACTGTAATGAGTTAACCCTTATTGCCTGGGATTCTGTCACTTTACAGGAAATAGGATGTAAACAAAAAATGGGCCTGTATTGAACTTATACTCACCACTACCAAAATATAGGTATAGAAGTGATAATCTGTGATTAGAGAAGTTGAGGGAAGGCAGTTGTCCCACTGTGTAGTTTTTTCATCTTTTCCCCATAACACTAGCATTTAACTCCATAAAAATCATTTTTATTAAGGCCTACCAGTTATACTTTATTTAAGAGGTATACATTTTTCAGTTTATACTTTTGTGCATAATTTTATAATGAATAAATCCAACATTTCTCAATTATGGTCTGGAATTTACATTTTACACTGCATATTTTTTAACATGGACCCTGTAAACACTGTGCCCATACTTGTACACATGACTTTGCAGTGAATTACTATATGGGTTGCCTCTGCCCACCTTATTTGAATTGGAAGGCTAGCTTTATCAGTGTGTAGAATTGCCGTACAGTCACAAGCAACTACAGTTAGCACTAGAAAAAGCCCTAATGTATCATTTACGCCTGTGACATGATTGGATGATATATATATCTAACCCTATAGGGACTTTATCCATACTTGTCTTTTCCCTCTGTCATTTGAATAGGAAGGTGCACTTTATTGGTATAGAAATGCTGTTTGTCAGATACACTTATAATTAACAACAGGAAAGGTTCCTAGTTCTTGTATACCTATATAACAGTAGGTGATGGTATGGCCCAGGCATGGATGCTCGTTATGCACCACACCGGGTAGTGGCTAATTAGTGATGCTCTGTTGCATACTAATTATGGTAATAATGATTTGGCTGATGTTAACCTTTTAGCACTGGTTAAATTTTTTTGAATATTAGTAATCCATTGGTTGTGTTGGGAAACCAAGGTGCATGAGTCAGCATATGTGATAAGCCAGGCTTGTATAACATGACAGATTTAAACGTCTACACCAACAAATGTGGATGATTTACCAGATTTCCTCTCCACCTTATTACATGCACTGACTAAAATGTCTTTTATTTTTTGATAAACTTCGGTACTGGGAACCCAGTAAATTTTCAAAGCTCCACCCTTTAGGGGCTGAAATTATTTACAGATGACACATAGTTGAGGGTATTATTATCAAAACTTTGAAGAGTATTTACAATCAGGGTTAAGCTCCACACAATGTCCTTAAAGCACAGACATCAACATTGTATAAAAGTCTCTAGCAAAACCCTTGGCCAGTTTCAAACCAAATGTCTAGTCCATTAAACATTGTTAATGTTATGAAATATGAAACTTTTGCATAATCATATAAAAATTGACAATTACATTTGGACAAAAGCCTTATTATCTGGCATTTTATCTCTCTAGTATGGATGATGGAGTTCCTCTTTCACCAACAAGCAACAAGAGCATCCCTCCATCTTCAGCTGTCAATTCACATTTACTTATCCGTGGCTCACAGCTCAACCTCTCAATCAACACTGATGACTTATCACAAGAAGAAGTTAAGAAGAGCAAGTAAGTTATCTTTGTTTTATTCAGTATCATCCAATGCTCATGCTGTCATTTTATATTGTGAAGTAAGTAGTGGCATTTCAAAGTAGTCATTTGAAATTAAAATTAATCATGCTGGGGTACTGAATTAGGGAGTGATTTAAAATTCATATTGTCGTTGGCTCTCTACTAACTCTTATTTGATATTCTTTTAGGCCGTTTAGCATGCTTTTTGAATGTGTGACTGCAAGGTATACAAGGAAATTTAAAGAAACCTTTAGCTTGCAGGAGCATTAGGTAGAAGTAGTCAATAGAAACATTAGGTTGGAGCCTCTGCAAACACTGCACCAATGTTGCCTTTTGCCAGTGGCCTGTTAATGGTGAGACAATAAAGGCCAAAAAGTGGCACTGAAGGTCACTAGTTATGGAGACTTTATTGCTTTGGCCACCCACTTGAGGGAGGTCCAGTTGGAACAGGTATCAGAGATATAGACAAAATCAGTGTCAATATATTTAGAAATGTCCCTTTTTCATAAAAGTTTAGCCACCTTTTCAGTCGGTTCTTGGGCGTCAAAAAGTAGAAGTTTGGTTCCTACACGCATCAATATCATATTCTGTACATTACCTGCCACATGTTAAATTCTTCAGGAATGACACCTGGTGGGTTGATCACTTGAATTGTGACCCATCTCTCAAAACCTCTTGTAAACTGACCAAAGTGTAGTGCACTTACAGCTACCCTGATGTTCTTAGTTATGTCATGATCAAGGCATGTATTTGCAAGATGAAATCCTGCTTAAGGTCAGAGGCAGCTGTTTCAGTAGTGGGGCTATGATGCCTGATGGTGAATCATCATTTTACTTTTATTCTAGCCTTTCTATTTCTTAGTTTTATTCCTAGTTTTATCTCTCTTTAGTCTGTGTTCAAAAGGCCCTACATCTGGTCCCTGCTTTCGCATGCTCAACTACCTGGTGTTTCATACATATACAGGATACACTTGAAAAAAGATACTATAGACACTTAAGTTTACCAGTTATGGAGACTTTTGCTGTGACTACCCCCTTGGGGAGCTCATAAAGGGAACAGGCATCAGAAATTTAGATAGCTAGATAGATATCGACACAAAAATTAAACTTTCAAAACCTTTGTGGCAGCAGCAGTTGCAGGATACCACTTGCTAGAAGCAGTAAGTTTTCACTAAGGGTGTAAGGCAATTAAAGAGTGAGTAGGAGCCATTTCTTAAGGATTATAATCTCTAATGACCTGTCTTGATGTGACGTCCCTATGCATCCATCCTTGGCCTGTGTCATGGGATTCTGTTATTTATATCAGATGTTTACTTAATTACTTTATGCATTAGAAATTAATTTCTTGACTTTTGGGGTGAAATTTTTTTCATACAAGTTTGTCTTTTCTTGTATTATTCATCCACTATCTAGCTGTCATGAGTAATGCACCAGAATTTGAGCCCCCATCCACTATTAGGTCCCACAGATCTTCCCATGGTCTTCTCCAGCTGCTATTTGATGAAAGTATTATGTGTCAGTATTTTCAAGTAACAGTTTTATGATGTGAAAACTTTTACTTAGTTTTTATGTGTAATATTTACTTCTTTTCTTCTTTAGGACTCTTCTGCTAATAATGAGGGAGTTGATTCAAACAGAAAGGGATTATGTTAATTCCCTTGAATATATAATTGAGGTAAGTGATAATGATTTGTAAACATAATAATATGAAGGTCATGTTCAATTGTATGTCCTCAAATATCAATCAGTATTGAATTTTCACATATTAAATTTGTTCAACATTTTAATAGATTGCTTCTTTCTATAGAATTACATCCCTGAACTGATGAGAGAAGACATCCCACAAGCCTTGAGAGGCCAGCGTAATGTTGTTTTTGGCAACATTGAAAAGATATATGAATTTCACTCAGGATATTTTCTACGTGCTCTTGAAGCTTGTGAGATGCGACCCTTTGCAGTGGGCTCAATATTCCTGAGATACGTAAGTATTTATTTACTTAAAATTGGTAATATGTTTATGAAGTAAAGGTTACAGTATATTCATAAAATATTTACTATGTGTTCATGATAAGAAAAAATTTGTAAATGATTAACTTCATTTGTAATTTGTTTCTTAAATCAAGGTAAGTAAATAAAATATGGGTAGTATTTATTCTTAGAATAGTTTTTTATGTAAGGGATTTTGTTTCTTTAGTGTTCACCTTAGCAGTCTAGCCATGTGACTGTAGAAACAGCGCTCAAAATTGAAATAGTTTATGTTAGAAGAAATTAGTTTATGTTGCTGGAGTTACAACCTTAGATTTTCCTCTGCTTATATATGTCATCAAACATCTGCTTTCTTAACCCCTATTGCTTCTCGTTCTGTGGGACTTACCAATGAATAAGTTTAGTTAGTAAATTCTGAAATACATAGAACATTTAAATTCAGAACTGTTAATAGTTTTTCATCATCTGAGTCATAACTACTTGCTGTTAGAAAAGTGGTTGAAATTATCACGCTAAACAAGATTGTTGTTCTCAAGCATATTTAAATCTCCAACTCAATTTTTATGCTTTTTCTCAAAGTTGTGACTGAACATACTCAGGCCCATACATTCTCCAGAGAAGTTAAGTAAGGTGAACTGTTAATTGTTGGATGTTACATTATGATGGTGAGAATTTCCTACTCCAAAAAAATTCACACTTAACAACATTATGCAATACCTTAAGTTCACCAGTGGATGCAGCCTCTAGTACATGACGCCAACTTGGTCTGTTGAAAAGAATTTTGTTTCAGTTAGCCAAGGCTCGAGCCACAAGCTCATTTATGTAGGTGAAGGATATATTGACTGAACAACCGCTCATTCGGTTTTTGGGCAAAAAGTTTGACTATCTCAGAGAAAGATTGCTTTTGGAATAGTTGGGATTTTTGTTATATTTCACATGCAGTGATTGGATAGGAGCAAGTGTCACATTCCTTTAGAACAATCTTCCAGGAAGAAATGATCAGTCTGTCCACACAATACATATTTTCGATCACATACCATTCACCACACTATACATTGTTGCTCTCATAGTTTCTAATGCAGCTTCAAGTCAGCAGAACAAACCTTATGCCTATTAATATTTGTTTTTACTTACATTACTTTGCAGGAGAGTCAGTTTTATCTTTATGCCCTCTACAATAAGAACAAGCCAAAGTCAGATTCACTGATGTCTGAGTATGGATCTTCATTCTTCCGAAAAAAGCAGCTGGAGTTGGAGGACCGAATGGACCTTGCCTCATACTTACTGAAACCTGTGCAACGAATGGGAAAATATGCTCTTATTCTTAAACAGGTTGGTTATCTAAATGCAATTCCTGTAGAGGATAAACAAAATTAATGTATTCCACTGTAACCCACTCAGTAGAAGCTATGAGGTATGCATGTTTTTTTGTTTTTTTCACAATAACTCTGCAGTGGGAAGATATGACCTCACCATTCTTTTATATATGTTGTCATTAATGCCATTAAAACACTTCCAATTTTCATGGAGTGGATCAAATGTATACAGCCTTAGAAATTACTTGCACATACCCAGTATGTTAGTGATTTCCACACTCACACAGGGACTTTTTACCTCTTCACTTTGCATGCTAAGAAGATTCATCATTAGCTCCATTCACACCACTTCCATACAAGATATGTTTCCATTGCACACCAAACTCCCCTAATTCTTTTAATATCTCATATAAGATATCCCTAAATCTCATTATTTTTCTCACTGAAACTCTCTATCTCTTGGAGTCTGCTTCTCAAGGCTTTACCATTTGCCTTACTATAGATATCCCTTGGAGATGCTTTCCCACTGCAACCAATATTATTAAAGGATAGATTGGGATGAAGGATGTTCTATTCCTATGGGAGATTCTTCATCATTTTCAAACAAATATGAATAAGATATCAAGAAACATACAATCCAGTACAGGTACACTAGTACAATATTTGAATGAAGAATAAAGCACATGATGTTCTCTCTAAGTATGATATGATATGAATAAAACTTGCCCTAACTTTACCTGTATCTTGCATGTCAAGGCTGCTGGGAGTAGGTGAAGTTATGCCTGTCACTTTATTTAAAGATAGATATCAGGAGAAGTTGTCCATAGACGGCTGTCTGTTTTTCACATTCTGCTGAATTACCGTCATACTTAGTAGGACATTATATTTGTTTTGATCTTTGATCCAGACTATGTTGACCAACATTAAAATGCCTCAAAATATCAAACTTTACCTCCAAGCTCGTGCTTTTCTTCTTGAGAATAATAATACTCACTTGGCTGCTTTCTTTTCATAGTCATAGGGGTATACAGAATATTACACTGTAAGAATGCGGGTTGTATCACCACTGTTTAGCCACATGCATTGGACTGCTGACCTTGGCAGATGCCATCACTCACCACAGCTGTCACCCACTATTGCCATGTGTGGTTTTTGAAAACTTTTTTTGTGTGCATTATTTGGTCTATATTTTCATGGCAACATATATTTGAAATGCCAACCTTCAAATTCTGTGTTTGCTACACAGGTTACCTGGTCTACTGCTCTTATTTTTGACCATTGAAGACCAACTTCTTGCACCCTGTACAATTAATTTTTTCCCTTTCACCAAAACTTTTGGTGCATCTTCGATTTTTTCCCTTACATAACTCTACACCTATCCTTTGCTATGCAGAAACAAATATATAATTAGGCAATGTTTTGCACTTTTTTATAATATGGCATATGTTTGAGTTTGCTTGATCCTTGCATAATGCCATATCAAATTTAAAAGGAAGGAATATGAAAATCTTACTACACCCACATGATAAGTATAGTAAAACAGATATTGGAGTTGTTTGTTACAGAGTTGTTTGTTACAGTGCAATATCCATTTTATTTTCAAATTACTTTCCTTCATGTTGCTAATTGGCTATCATGTAGAGAACAAAATTCCACAAATGTTTTATAGAAAACAATTTTATTATACTTCTGCTCATTTTATATACTAGATTTTGACTACTGTCTTCATCAGCTTCCGGGTATAATGTGTATAGCACTGTACATAATTTCTCCTAATTTTCCCTATTATTGATAGATTTTTTCCTTCTTTTGCCATCATAAGGACACAATTCATATTAAGTACATGGTTCAGTAGAAATTAAAACTCTGGAGAGTAAATTGAACATTGTTCTTAATTGTACTCAAATTTATTAAGTTACAATTTGTTCAGAAAAATATTTCCCGAACCTGACATATTTTATTGTCTTACAAACTGAGAATTACTTAATAAGTAAAATTAATGGTAACACCCCTCTTCTTCATTGGTACAGTATATAGATTTGTAAATAACATATTACAGTGCAGTGTAACTTAACCCTAACCATGTAATTCTGTTAGAGTATTCATAATCATAAACAAGAATGGGCCAGGATTGGGGAATGATAGGGCAGCAGTTGTCCTGATATGCTTTCTGGTTTATCTTGTCTCCATTTGTATCTTATATTATTATATTCTTTAGTGTTTCATTGAAACTTTTATTCATTGCTTACAGCTTTTGTGATTACACCTTAATAACAAAAACATGCACCTCCCACTATTTGCTCTCTCCCTTTGAATATCATATCTACTTTTAAAGCCATATACCTAGCCATTATTACTGGAACCACACACTAGTGATGTTTCTTATAATTTCCATGAAATCCTTAATCTCTTATTATTTTCATGCATTTTAGAGATGTGAACTCTGCAGATATTTTAGTATATTCCTTCTACACTTGGAGACATTAGAAAATTAGGAATTGCATTTGATAGCCACTTTAGGTATAGTAATTATTTGTTAATCTAATTTTTTTATCGCTTAGCTGTTGAAAGAGTGCAGTCGTGGGGAGGAGAATTACGATGACCTTCTAGGTGCTCAAGAGATGGTTCAGTTTCAACTGCGTCATGGCAATGACCTTCTTGCAATGGATTCCTTGAGAGATTGTGATGTATGTAAAAAATTTTATCTTGACTGGAAATATGTTTTCAAGAAGCCTTAAATAAGAAGGAAATATGCACACCTGGATATTTTCCAGGGCTTTCTTTAATTTGTAACTACACTTAATAATTTATTCCTCAAAATGCTATATTACAGGTGAACCTCAAGGAACAGGGTCGATTGTTGAGGCAAGGAGAGTTTATGGTATGGGAAGGAAGTAGAGCCAAGAAGTCCATTAGGCATGTTTTCTTGTTTGAAGATCTTATACTGTTTAGTAAGGCAAGAAGAGACCCAGAAAAGAAGGTATGAATACCGTATTTAATCAGTGTTTTGATACAAAAAACAAATTTATAGGAGTGCAATGCACAGATCACCTGTTTTAAACTATATTTATTGGATATTCATAATTATCACTCTGCCATTATATCTGGGCTTTAGATGCAGAAAGGTATTCTTTGTGATATTATGACCTTTAAGCAGTGAAAAAGTATAGCAAAAGTGATGGAAGTAAAAGTAGATTCCCAGCATTATTATTATCATTATCTTTTAACCTCAGGACCCCTTCTTTAGGGGTTTTAGCTTCAAGTTTGTACTACAGTCAGTCGCAGGGAAAAGATACTCATTTGGAGAGAGACATTCTCCAACAGGATCATAGTCTGGTGATACAACCTCACCAAAAGTGACTTTTCATATGCAGCTTAACCATAAGCAGGCAAAGCCCAGTAATACCACCACATTGTTTTACAGGAAAAGGTTATGTTTTCTAAGTGAATACATTTAATCTCTATATAAAGAACATTGCACTGTTGATGATCCACTGTGGGCAAAAATAATTTGGTAGCACTCAGGCACTTATTTTACCCCTATGACTGGGTAAGAAAGAAGGGACTGTGTTCTGGTTGCAGATTATAAGTTGAAATATTTAAGTATAGTAAAACGGCAAAGTGTTTACAGTTTGTTTGTATATGTAACAAGGCTACAGTGCCAAAGGTAATATTCTGTGCTTAAACTTGGATGCTAACATTTATGGAGATACAAATTGTTGAAAATAGTTATTAATTGCTATACTCTGCTGGAGATATTTTATTGTTTCAAGCCCCTTGTGTAATGTTTTCACTAAGGACAGTTTAAACAGGCATGATAATATGCTGACTTTAATATTATACAAATGAATGCATGATAAAAGATTTACTCTTATGATATTGAATATTACAAGTGCTCATAGGAGAATGTCCATGTTATCAGATTTTATATCAGTAGTCATTTTGTTTTATTTACATTCTTATCCCATTCTACCTTTCAGACACTGGATATATTTCAGTACAAGCACAGCATGAAAATGACTGACATTGGCCTAACAGAACAAGTGGGTGTTAGCACCACTAAATTTGAGATATGGTTTCGCAAGAGGAAGCCATCTGATACTTATCTTCTTCAAGCTCCCAATGCCGAGATGAAAGAGGCTTGGACTGAGGAGATATCCAAATTACTCTGGCGCCAGGCACTTCGTAACAGAACTATGAGATTACATGAAATGTCATCAATGGGTATAGGTAATAAGCCATGTCTGGACATAAGACCAAGTGAAGACCAGATCAGTGACAGGTCCATCAGCATCAATCAGCTGAATAAAGGTCTGTAGAATTGGCGAAGTCTATGTTGTGCATTTGTTTATACTTCTCTATTTATAGAAGATAAAATCTTGCTTAAAAATGGTGTCACTATTACAGATAAACATTGCTGTGAACCACCCTCACTTTAATATATCCTGATCTTTGTTGAAATTTATTCTATTCAAAGTTTATTATTTTCCAGCACCTCGTCTTCGTAGTGGTTCAACATCAGCTGTTCCTGATTTGAATGGTGGAGTTGGAAAGAGACCTCACTCCATAATTTCAGTCAGTTCCTCTTCCGCATCCTCATCTGCTTCTTCTGTATCATCACATTCTTCAACTGTTTGCCCAACATATGTTGGGACTCTTAACTTGGGATTTGAACCAGGAGATTCCCCCAGAGCCCTTCATCGGTCTGTGACACGTACCAGTCAGTGTTCTGCAGGTATGCTTCTTCATAGATCTAATCCATGAATATAAGTGAATTTTTTTTATCTCTTACTTCCTTTCCATTTTATATAGGAAGTTTCATGAATAATTAAATAACAACTTCATTTGTGCACAGCCAGTTTCTTCTTGTCTTGTTTAATATACATGTAATGTACAAACCTGAGCATACCATTCACAGTCATACCCCACAGACTACCCCACAGTTTATGTTGACAGCTTCATATGCCCTAGTTTTGCCAACTGACAGCACATCACCACCCTCTCAGTTGCCACTCTTCTATACAACACCACGATTATATTTAACACACTTGTAACTGTGCAATTTGAGTTTTCACCTCTTTCCCCCTAACATTTATACATTGGCACCATAAAGGCCTTCCACCAGTCCTATGGCATCTCACTCCGTGCCATACATACATTGTAAATCCTGATTAACAAATTAGTATCACTGTCACCCCCTTTCTTGAGAAATCCAAATGATATCTTAACACTCCAACCATTCTTCTGCACTTCATCTTACTCAAGGGTATCACCACTCATTCTCTTTACATCAAACCATTTGCCATGACTTGCTCCATGTACCTCCATGTCCCAAACAACTTATCTAACACATCCAGCAGTCTTTCAGAATTCTCATTTCAACACCTTTTTGCTTGCGATCACCTCTCCGTGTGCTTCTCTCACTCATGCTTCCACAGTATTCAGCCATTTCCAAAACATTATTTTATGCTATCTGAAGTTTTCAGATAGCCTCTCACCCCATCTCTCATTTGCCTTATTTTTTAACCACTGCATCTTCCTCTAGAGTTCTTGCCACTTCCTCTTGTACATCTCTCAATCACTTGCCCTTTTTTTCCCCTACAGGTGAAACCCGTACACCTCTCGTTTTCTTTCAGTAACAACTTGACTCTCTCATCCCACTGCTTACAACTCTTTGTCATATGCCCACATAACAACTCTGACTTTCTCATCCCACTGCTTACAACTCTTTGTCATATGCCCACATAACAACTCTTCTTTCACACTTGTCACCACTGCTTTCCTAGTTACTTTTCATTCCTTGCCCATTCCCTTAGTTTCTCCTCACATAAACCTTTTTTCCATACTTGCTCATTTTCACCATCCTCTTCCCTCCCATGTCATTTCCCCTTTTCCTAAAGCCACTACAAGCTTTCACCCTTGTCTCCAATAAAAAAGTGATCAGACATTCCAAAAGCTGCCCTTCACAGCATGTGCTCAAGAGTCTTTCCTTTGCATGCTTATCATTTAATACATAATCCAGCTATTCACATTGACCTCTAACCCCACTCACCCACTTGTACTTATGTATGACCCTTTTCCTAAACCAAGCTCTATATCCTTTATTACCATTCCTTTTACAGCACACAGTTCCTCAAAATGTTTACCATTTCTATTCACACTGGGTACCTCATCACCACCCCCTCCCCCATTATACCCTCAACTGCATTCAAATCATCCTCCACTAATACTTGATTTCTTGCATCAGAATTGCAGAGGCATTCTCTCGTATCCTTCCAGAACATTTGCATCTTCCTAACCCCTCTCACTGCCAGGTGCATAAGTACTAACAGTCTCCCACCTATTTGTAGTCCACTCTCATTTTCACCCATATCAATCTGGAGCTCACTTCCTTACTCTTTCACACATTCCCATATAGATTTTTAAAACAAACATGATAAAGTTATAGGAGAATGCTGTAGGAAGCTTTAACTGTGGTATGTTAGATGACAGCTGAATGTTGTTGAAGGCTTTTTATCCCAGAAGTATTGCTTGTGTGAGAGTGAAATGTGGTATGAAAGAAATATGGAAGTGTTATGTTGTTTAATGATTTTATGAAAGGGTATGCACATGAGAATAGGTAGCTATGTATTGAACCCTGGTGGAACAGAATATATATCACTTAAGTTGTATGCAAATGATGCCTTTCTGTTAGCTGAATCAGAAGAAGTTTGATTTGAATGGTAGGTTGCTTTGTAGAGAAAGAAGTGAGTTAATGCAGTTAAAAGTAAAGTTTTGGTTTTTAAAAGAGATGGGTTGTCACATTGCTGTTTTTATGCGAACAGAAAAAGCAAAAGGTGGTAAATTAGTGTAAGTTTTTGGGTATGATTATGAATGATTGATTACAATAGTGGGGAAAGGGGAAGTTTTCAATCTTACAGTTGCAAAGATTGAGGGAAATGGAAGTATAGAATGAGAATTATCTGGAGTGTAAAGGCAGTAACAGCACTCACTCCTGCCCCAGCAGGCAGATAGCAGATTACTTTCTTTTCTTATCAGATTATCCAGTGTCTCATAACTTTTGCTCACATAAGTTGCAAGTGATTCATGCATGATTGTAATTTCCTGTCACTTAAGCTGCATTGTTTTACAGTATATTGTGATTAGGTACTCAAAACCACTCTGGCTATACCCAAGTGTATATGTCAGCACATCACTATTGTGACATGGCTCCCACCTCTGTTAAATGGAATGAATGATGACTGAGTATTAAGTATGAAGTCTTCTATCACCCCATTCTTTTACCAAGAGAGCTAAATAAACTGTATCGTTATCTAAACAGAATGTGACCAAAATTTTCTGTCACTTGGTACTGCATAATAATGTCAAAGTACTTGGTGTGTTTGAATCTCTGGTATATATTAACATACTCCCTTCTCCAAAGGAAAATGCAAGAGCATACAAAAACTAACACTCACTGTGCCAAACATGAACTACAATAAAAAAATATGCATCAAGGAATAAAAGCATGAAATACCCCACACACAGAAGCATACCCCACTAAGTGTAAGAGTGGGTGAACAATAGAAAATTTTATGGTGCCCTGATTAATCTACACATTAGGTTATATTTATACTTGTTAGTCATTTTTATTTTACAGAAAGTGGAATTCTTGCTGACATGTACTCTGGTGGTGACGATGATACACAATCCCATCGACGGGTTGAGAGGTCTAACTCCACAATTACCACACTTTCCGTTGATTCAGCCCTTTCTCCGGTCTCATCTGCCTCACCTGTGTCTCCTGTTGCACCCACTTCACCTTCCCTAACCACAGTTTCACCTACAAGACCGACAGATGTGATTTATGAAGTTCCATCTATGTCGCCTACTGCTAAGGATTCTTCAGCAAAAACTCTTCTCACCACTGAGGTATTTAGATTTATTCTGTAATATGAATTGTTTAAGATTTGCAATACATTTCCTGTATTCAAGTACTCTTACCATCTGTAATTCACATTTTGTAGATGCACAGAAAAGATTTATAATTTCAATTTGCTTGAACTTGCCAGGCAGTACTTTTCATCCATCTTTCCACCTTTCACTCTATAGCTATTTCTCATTACTGCAAAGTGTAATTCATGTCAAGAAACCTAACATTTACTTGTGTAAAGTCTAACATGTATTCTTTGAAAATAGTTTTCTATGAAATAGGTAGTTATGTTACATTTTCAAAGCCCTAGTTTTCTGGAATGTAGATGGTTGTGGTACATTTTCA
>JAUUDZ010404727.1:0-15398 GCA_032361705.1 Panulirus versicolor | reverse complement strand
ACAGTGTCGAAGCGCAAATTTGCGCTCTTAACATCTCAAGCTAGCGCGCTAGAGCATCGGAACGAAAATTTGCGACCATAAGATTTCCGTAAATTTGCGCTCCTTAACTCTCAGGGTAGCTCACACAGAATGTCTGAGGGCAAAAATGGCCTCGGATTTGCTCCGTCAGTTTCCGCTCCTTACCTCTCAGGTTATCGCGCACAGAGTGTCGGAGGGCAAAAATGGCTTTGGATGCGTTTCCTCACTTTCCGCTCCTTACCTCGCAGGTTTGCGCGCACAGAATGTCAGAGGGCAAAAAAAGCAACCAGAATCGTTGCGAAAATTTCACTCCTTACCTCTCAGGTTATCGCGCACAGTGTCGGAGGGTAAAAATAGGCCCGGAGCCGCTACGTCACTTTGCGCTTCTTACTCCTCATGTTAAAGCGCACAGAGTGTCGCAGGGCAAAAATGGTCCCCGAGACGCCCCGTTACTTTTCGCTCCTTGCCTTTCGACCTGTCACGCACATAGTGCCGGAGGGCAAATATGGCCTCGGATGCGCTCTGTCACATTCCGCTCCTTACCTCTCACGTTAGCGCGCACAGATTGTCGGAGGGCGAAGATGGCCTCGGATGCGCTCCCTCACTTTCCGCTTCTTACGTCTAAGGTTAGCGCGCACAGAGTTGGAGCGCAAAAATGCCACCAGAAGCGCTTCGTAAATTTGCGTTCCTTACCTCTCACGTTAGAACGCACAGAGTGTCGGAGCTCAAAAATGCGACCGTAAGCGCTCAGTAAATTTGCGCTTCTTACCTCTCAGGTTAGCGAGCACAGAGTGTCGGAGGGCAAAAATGACCTCTGATGCGATCCCTTACTTTCCGCTCCTTACTTCTAAGGTTAGCGCACACGAAGTGTCGGAGCGCAAAAATGCCACCAGAAGGGCTCCGTAAATTTGCGCTCCTTGCCTCTCAGGTTAGCGCGCACAGAGTGTCGTAGCGCAAAAATGCCACCAGAAGCGCTCCGTAAATTTGCGTTCCTAACCTCTCAAGTTACCGCGCACAGGGTGTCGGAGCTCAAAAATGCGATCGGAAGCGCTCCGTACATTTGCGCTCCTACCTCTCAGGTTAACGCGCACAGAGTGTCGGAGAGCAAAAATGCCACCAGAAACACTCCGTAAATTTCCGCTCCCTACTTTTCAGGCTAGCGCGCACAGAGTATCGGAACGCAAATTTGCAACCAGAAGCGCTCCGTAAATTTGCGTTCCTTACCTCTCACATTAACGCGCACAGAGTGTCGGAGGACAAAAATGGCCTCGGATGTGCTCCCTTACCTTCCTCTTCTTACCTCTCAGGTTAGCACGCAGAGAGTGTCGTAGGGCAAAAATGGCCTCGGATGCGTTCCGTCACTTTCCGCTCTATAGCTCTTAGATTATCGCGCACAGAGTGTCCAAGCACAAAAATGCCACCAGAAGCGCTGCGTAAATTTGCGCTCCGTACCTCTCAGGTTAGCGCACACAGAGTGTCGGAGTCCAAAAATGCCACCAGAAGCGGTCCGTAAATGTGCGCTCCTTACTATTCAGGCTAGCGCGCATAGAGCATCGGAGCGAAAATATGCAACCAGAAGATCTCCGTAAATTTGCGCTCCTTAACTCTCAGGGTAGCTCACACAGAATGTCTGAGGGCAAAAATGGCCTCGAATTTGCTCCGTCAGTTTCCGCTCCTTACCTCTTAGGTTATCGCGCACAGAGTGTCGGAGGGCAAAAATGGCCATGGATACGCTTCCTCACTTTCCGCTCCTTACCTTACAGGTTTGCGCGCACAGAGTGTCGGAGGGCAAAAAAAGCATCCAGAATCGCTGCGTAAATTTCACTCCTTACCTCTCAGGTTATCGCGCACAGAGTGTCGGAGGGTAAAAATAGGCCCGGAGCCGCTACGTCACATTTCGCTCCTTAATTCTCATGTTACCGAGTACAGAGTGTCGCAGGGCAAAAATGGTCCCCGAGACGCTCCGTTACTTTTCGCTCCTTGCCTTTCGGTCTGTCACGCACATAGTGACGGAGGGCAAAAATGGCATCGGATGCGCTCCGCCACTCTCCGCTCCTTACCTCTCACGTTAGCGTGCACAGATTGTCGGAGGGCGAAGATGGCCCCGGATGCGCTCGCTCACTTTCCGCTTCTTACGTCTAAGGTTAGCGCGCACAAAGTGTCGGAGCACAAAAATGCCACCAGAAGGGCTCCGTAAATTTGCGTTCCTTACCTCTCACGTTAGCTCGCACAGAGTGTCGGAGCTCAAAAATGCGACCGTAAGCACGCGGTAAATTTGCGCTTCTTACCTCTCAGGTTAGCGCGCACAGAGTGTCGGAGGGCAAAAATGACCTCGGATGTGCTCCCTTACTTTCCGCTCCTTACTTCTAAGATTAGCGCACACAAAGTGTCGGAGCACAAAAATGCCACCAGAAGGGCTCCGTAAATTTGCGCTCCTTACTTCTCAGGTTAGCGCGCACAGAGTGTCGGAGCGCAAAAATGCCACCAGAAGCGCTTCGTAAATTTACGCTCCTACCTCTCATGTTAACGCGCACAGAGTGTCAAATCCCAAATTTGCGACAATTATCGCTCTGTATATTTGCGATCCTTACCTCCCAAGTTAACGCGCACAGAGTGTCGGAGGGCAAAAATGCTACCATAAGCGCTCCGTAAATTTCCGCTCCTTACCTATCAGGATAGCGCGCACAGAGTTTCGGACCAAAAAAATTCACCATAAGCGCTTCGTAAATTTGCCCTCCTTACCTCTCAGGTTAGCGCGCACAGAGTGTCGGAGCTCAGAAATGCGACCGGAAGCGCTCCGTAAATTTGCGCTCCTTAACTCTCACGTTAGCTCCCACAGAGTGTCGTAGGTCAAAAATGGCCATGTATGCGCTCCGTCACTTTCCGTTCCTTAACTCTCAGGTTAGCGCGCACAAAGTGTCGGAGCGCAAAAGTGCCACCAGAAGCGCTCCGTAAATTTGCTCTCCTTACCTCTCAAGTTAGCTCACACAGCATTTCGGAGGTCAAAAATGGCCTCCAATGCACTCGGCCACTTTCCGTTCCTTAACTCTCACGTTAGTGCGCAGAGAATTTCGGAGGGAAGAAATGCCACCAGAAGCGCTCCGTAGGTATGCGGTCCTTGCCTCTCAGGTTAACGCGCACAGAGTTTCGGAGCACAAAAATTTCACCATAAGCGCTCCGTAAATTTGCCCTTACCTCTCAGGTTCGCGCGCACAGAGTGTCGCGCGCACAGAGTGTCGCAGGTCAAAAATGGTCCTGGAGACGCTCCGTTACTATTCGCTCCTTACCTTTCGGCCTGCCAAGCACATAGTGCTGGAGGGCAAAACTGGTCACTTTGCGCTCCTTAACTGTCAGCCTATGTGACATTGAGGGTCGGAGCTGAAAAACGCGGCAAAAGTGCTTAGGGGGGAAACATCTCCTCACAAATATCGACGCCAGTAGCGTCCGGAAAGTGTGTCGGAGCGTAAAAATGCCACCAGAAGCGCTCCGTATATTTGCGTTCCTTACCTCTCAGGTTAGCGCTCACAGAATGTCGCAGCTCAAAAATGCGACCGGAAGCACTCCATAAATTTGCTCTCCTACCTCTAATGTTAACGCGCACAGAGTGTCAAATCCCAAACTTGCGACCAGAAGCGCTCCGTAAATTTGCGCTCCTTACCTCACAAGTTAACGCGCATATTGTGGTAGGGCAAAAATGCTACCATATGCGCTCCGTAAATTTTCGCTCCTTACCTCTCAGGTTCGCGCGCACAGACTGTCGGAGCTCAGAAATGCGACCGGAAGCGCTCTGTAAATTTGCGCTCCTTACCTCTCACGTTAACTCGCACAGAGTGTCGGAGGGCAAAAATGGCCTCGTAGCGCTCCGTCAGTTTCCGTTCCTTACCTCTCAGGTTAGCGCGCACAGAATGTCGGAGCGCAAAAATGCCACCAGAACCGCTCCGTAAATTTGCGTTCCTTAACCCTCTAGTTAGCTCGCACAGAATTTCCGAGGGCAAAGATGGCCTCGGATGCGCTCGGCCACTTTCCGCTCCTTACCTCACAGGTTAGTGCGCACAAAATGTCGGAGGGCGGAGATGCCACCAGAAACGCTCCGTAAGTATGCGCTCCTTACTTCTCAGGTTAGCGCGCACAAAGTATCGGAGCGCAAATTTGCGAAGAGAAGCGCTCCGTAGATTTGCGCTCCTTACCTCTCACTGTTATCGCGCGCAGAGACTCGGAGGGCAAAAATGGCCTCGGATGCTCTCCCTCACTTTCCGCTCCTTACCTTTCAAGTTAGTGCGCACAGAGTGTAGGAGGTCAAAAATGGCCTCGGAAGCGGTCCAATACTTTCCGGTCCTTACCTCTCAGGTTAGGGGGCACAGAGTGTCGTAGCGCAAAAATGCCACCAGAAGCGTTCCGTAAATTTGCGTTCCTTACCTCTAAGGTTAGCGCGCACAGAGTGTCGCGGCTCAAAAATGCGACCGGAAGTGGTCCGTAAATTTGCGCTCCTACCTCTCATGTTAACGCGCAAACAATGTCGAAGCCCAAATTTGCGACGAGAAGTGCTCCGTAAATTTGCCCTATTTACCTCTCAGGTTAGCGCGCACAGAGTGTCTTAGGGCAAAAGTGCTACTAGAATCGCTCCGTATATTTGCGCTCCTTACTTCTCAGGTTATCGCAGACTGAGTGTCGGAGCTCAAAAATGCGACCGGAAGCGGTTTGTAAATTTGTGATCTTTACTTCTCAGGTTAGCGCGCAAAGAGTGTCGGAGGGCAAAAATGGCCCCGGATGCTCTCCCTCACTTTCCGCTCTTTACCTCTCAGGTTACCTTGCACAGAGTGTCGGAGAGCAAAAATGCCACCAGAAGCGCTCCGAAAATTTGGGCTCCTTACCTCTCAGGGTAATGCGCACAGTGTCGGAGTTCAAAAATGAGACCGGAAGCGCTCCGTAAATTTACGGTCTTTACCTCTCAGGTTAGCGCGCAGAGAGTGTCGGAGGGCAAAAATGACCTCGGATGCGCTCCCTCACTTTACACTCCTTACCTCCCAGGTTAGCGCGCACAAAATGTCGGAGCGAAAAAGTTTCACCATAAGCGCTCTGTAAATTTGCGGTCCTTACCTCTCAGGTTAGCGCACATAGAGTGTCGGAGCTTAAAAATACGACCAGAAGCGTTCCGTAAATTTGCGCTCCTTACCCCTCAGGTTAGCGGGCACAGACTGTCGGAACTCAAAAATGCGACCAGAGGCGTTCCGTAAATTTGCGATCCTTACTTCTCACGATAGCTCGCACAGAGCGTCGGAGGGCAAAAATGGCCTCGGATTCGATCCGTCAATTTACGTTCCTTACCTCACTGGTTAGCGCGCACAGTGTCGGAACGCAAAAATGCCACCAGAAGCGCTCCGTAAATTTGCGCTCCTTATCTCTCAGGTTAGCTATCACAGAATATCAGAGGGCAAAAATGGCCTTGGATGCGCTCGGCCACTTCCCGCTCCCTACCTCTCAGGTTAGCGCGAACAGAGGGTCGGAGCGCAGAAATGCCACCAGAAGCGCTACGTAAATTTGCGCTCCTTACCTATCAGGTTAGTTCGCACAGAGTGTCAGAGCGCAAATTTTCGACAAGAAGCGCTCCGTAGATTTGCGCTCCTTACCTCTCAGGTTAGCGCGCAAAGAGTGTCGGAGGGCAAAAATGTCCTGGGATGTGCTCCTTCACTTTCCGCTCCTTACCTCTCAGGTTAGCGGGCACAGAGTGTCGGAGGGCAAAAATGCCACCAGAAGCGCTCTGTCACTTTCGCCTCCTTACGTCTCAGATTAGCGCGCACAGAGTTTCCGAGGGCAAAAATGGTCCCTCCATCTCTGCCACATATATCTTCTTTGTCAATTTTTCCTCACCCATTCTCTCCAGGCGACCAAACCATTTGAAAACACCGTTTTCTGCTCTCTCAACTACACTCTTTTTATTACCACACATCTCTCTTACCATTACATTACTTACTCGATCAAACCACCTCACACCACATATTGTCCTGAAATATCTCAATTCCAGCACATCCAACCTCCTGCGCAGAAATCGCCTACGACTCGGAACCATACACAATTGTTGGAGCCACTATTCCTTCAAACATACCCATTTTTGTTATCCGAGATAATGTTCTCGTCTTCCACACATTTTTGATGGCTCCCTGAATTTTCGCCCACCCTATGATTGACTTCCACTTCCATGGTTCCATCCGCTGCCAAATCCACTCCCAGATATCTTCAGTTCCTCCAGTTTTTTCTTTCCATTCAAACTTACCTCCTAATTGACTTGAACCTCAACCCTACTCTACATAATAACTTTGCTCTTATTTACATTTGCCCTTAACTTTATTTTTTCACACGCTTTACCAAACTCAGTCACCAGCTTCTAGAGTTTCTCATATCAATCAGCCACCAGAGCTGTATCATCAGCAAACAACAACTGTCTCACTTCCCAAGCTCTCTCATCCTCAACAGACTGCATACTTAACCCTCTTTCCAAAACTCTTGCATTTACCTCCCTAACAGGAAACATCCATGAACAAATTAAAGAACCATCACACACCCCTGCCGCAACCCTACATTCAATGAGAACCAATCACTTTCCTCTCGTGTAGCGTAGGAAATGATATCAAAGGCCCCATTCGTTCACACTCAGTCTCTAGCTGTCATGTACCGAAACCACAGCTCCCTTTCCATATCCAGGCCCCACAAAACTTTCCATGGTTTACCCCAGAGGCTCCACATGCCCTGGTTCAATCCATTGACAGCAGGTAGACCCTATATCGTTCCAATTCACTCTATTCCTTTCACCCCTGCATGTTCAGGCCCCAATCACTCAAAATCTTTTTCACTCCGTCTTTACACCTCCAATTTGGTATCCCACTTCTCCTCGTTCCCTCTACCTTTGAAACAAGCATTCCGCCAATGTTGAGGCACCTCACCATAAATCATGAACTAACCTTACCAAACAATCAGTCACCCCCCCTTTTTTTTTAAATTCCACTGCAATACCATCCAAACCCGCTCCCTTGCCGGCTTCCATCTTCCGCAAAGCTTTTACTACCTCTTCCCTGTTTAATAAATCATTTACCCTAACTTTGCACACCACCTCGACCAAAACACACTATATCTGCCACTCTATCATCAAACACATTCAATAAATCCTCAAAACACCTCCTTCTCACATCACCACTACCTGTTATCACCTCCCCATTAGTCATGGAGACACTCCTTCACTTTGCGCTCCTTACTTCTCAGGTTACCGCTCACAGAGTGTCGGAGGGCAGAAATGGTCCCCGAGACGCTCAGTTACTATTCGCGCCTTACCTCTCGACCTATCACGCACATAGTGTCGGAGGGCAAAAATGGTCTCGGAGGCGCTCCGTCATTTTGCGCTCGTTACCTTTCAGCCTATGGGGCATCGAGGGTCAGAGCTGAAAAACGCAGCAAAGATGCTCAGCTAACCCTTCAACCCTTCTTGCATGGGAGGTAGGTGGGAAACATCACCTCACAATTATCGACCCAAGTAGCGTCGGAGCGCAAAAATGCCACCAGAAGCGCTCCGTAAATTTGCGTTCCTTACCTCTCAGGTTAGCGCGCACAGAGTGTCGGAGGGCAAAAATGCCACCAGAATCGCTCCGTAAATTTGCGCTCCTTACCTCTCATTTTAACGCGCAAAGAGTGTCGTAGGGGAAAAATGGACTCGGATGCGCTTGGTCACTTTCCGCTCCTTACCTCTCAGGTTAGCGCGCACAGAATGTCGGATCGCTTATTTCCGACCAGAAGCGCTGAGTAAATTTGCACTCCTTAACTCTCAGCTTGGCGCGCAAAGAGTGTCGGAGGGCAAAAATATCTTCGGATGCGCTCCGTCACTTTCCACACCTTACCTCTCAGGTTATCGCGCACAGAGTGTTGGAGGGCAAAAATGGCCTTGGATGCGCTCCGTCAGTTTCCGCTCCTTACCTCTCAGGTTAGCGCGCACAGAGTGTCCAAGGACAAAAATGCCACCAGAAGCGCTCCGTCACTTTCCGCTCCTTACCTCTCAAGTTAGCGCGCAGAGAGTGTCGAAGGGCAAAAATGGTCCTGGGCAAAAATTTTCTCGGATGCACTCACTTTCCGCTCCATTTCTCTCAGGTTAGTGCGCACAGAGTGTCGCAAGGCAAAAATGCCACCAGAAAAGCTACGTAAATTTCCGCTTCTTACCTCTCAGGTTAGCGCGCAGAGAGTGTCGGAGGGCAAAAATTCGCCCTTAACCGCTCCGCCACTTTGCGCTCCTTAATTCTCAGGTAACGTTCCGTTACTTTTCGTTCCTTACCTGTCGGTCTGTCAAACACATGGTGCCGGAGAGCAAAAATGGTCTCAGAGACGCTCCGTCCCTTTACGCTCCTTATCTCTCAGTCTATGGGACATTGAGGATCGGAGCTGAAAAACGCGGGAAAAGTGCTCAGCTAACCCTTGCACCCTCCTTGCATGGGAGGTAAGGGGGAAAAATCACCTCACAATTATCAACGGCAGTAACGTCCGCACAGAGTGTCGGAGCGCAAAAATGCCACCAGAAGCGCTCCGTAAGTTTGCGCTCCTTACCTCTCAGATTAGCTCACTTAAAGTGTAGGAGGTGAAAAATTCGACCTGAAGCGCTCCGTAAATTTGCGCTACTTACCTATCAGGTTAGCGCGCACAGGGTGTCGGAGGGCAAAAATGTCCTCGGTCACTTTCCGCTCCTTACCTCTTAGGTTAGCGCTCACAGAGTGTCGTAGCGCAAAAATGCCACCAGAAGCACTCCGTACATTTGCGCTCCTTACCTCTCTGGTTAGCACGCACAGAGTGTCGGAGGGCAAATATGGCCTCGGATGCGCTCCGTCACTTTCCGCTCCTTACCTCTCAGGTTAGCGCGCACATAGTGTCGGAGGGCAAATATAGCTTCGGATGCGCTCCGTCACTTTCCGCTCCTTACCTCTCAGGTTAGCGCGCACACAGTGTCGGAGGGCAAAAATGCCACCAGAAGTGCTCCGTCACATTACGCTCCTTACCTCTCAGGTTAGCGCGCAGAGTGTCGGAGGGCCAAAAGTGTCCAGGGCAAAAATGACCTCGAATACACTCCCTCACTTTCCACTCCTTTTCTCTCAGGTTAGCGTGCACAGAGTGTCGGAACGCAGAAATGCCACCAGAAGCGCTACTTAAATTTGCGTTCCTTACCTCTCAGGTTTGCGCGCACAGAGTATCGGAGAGCAAATTTGCGACCTGAAGTTCTCCGTTAATTTGAGTTCCTTACCTCTCAGGTTAGCGCGCTCAGGGTGTCGGAGGGCAAAAATGGCCTCGTGTGTGCTCGGTCACTTTCCGCTCCTTACGTCTTAGTTTAGCGCGGACAGAGTGCCGGAGCGCAAAAATGCCAACAGAAGCGCTAAGTAAATTTGCGCTCCTTACCTCTCAGGCTATCACGCACAGAGTATCGGAGCGCAAATTTGCGAATTGAAGCGCTCGGTAAATTTGCGCTCCTTACCTCTCAGCTTAGCGCCCACAGAGTGTCGTGGGGCAAAAATGGCCTCGGATGCGCTCCGTCACTTTCCGCTCCTTACCTCTCAGGTTAGCGCACACAGAGTGTCGGAGGGCAAAAATGGCCTCGGATACGCTCCGTCAATTTCCGTTCCTTACCTCTCAGGTTAGCGAGCACAGAGTGTCCGAGGGCAAAAATGCCAATAGAAGTGCTCCGTCACATTCCACTCCTTACTTCTCAGGTTAGCGTGTCCGAGGGCAAAAATGTCATCAGAAACGCTCCGTCACTTTCCGCTCCTTACCTCTCAGGTTAGCGCGCACTGAGTGTCGGAGGGCAAAAATGGTCCAGGGTAAAAATGGCCTCGGATGCGCTCCCTCACTTTCCGTTCCTTTTTTCTCAGATTAGCGCGCACAAAGTGTCGAAACGCAAAATTGCTCCCAGAAGCGCTAAGCAAATTTACGCTCCTTACCTCTCAGCTTACCGCGCACAGAGTGTCGGAGCTCAAAAATGCGACCAAAAGCGCTTTGTAAATTTGCGATCCTTACCTCTCAGGTTAGCGCGCACAAAGTGTCCGAGGGCAAAAATGGTCTCGAATGTGCTCCCTCACTTTCCGTTCCTTACCTTTCAGGTTATCTCCTCAAGAGTGTCGGAACTAGAAATGCCCCCAGAAGCGCTCCATAAATTTGCGCTCCTTACCTCCCAGGTTAGCGCGCACAGAGTGTCGGATCTCAATAATACACCCGGAAGCGCTCCGTAAATTTGCGCTCCTTACCTCTTAGGTTACCGCGCACAGATTGTCTGAGGGCAAAAATGTCCTCGGATGCGCTTAGTCACTTTCCGATCCTTTCCTCGAAGGATAGCGCCCACAAAGTGTCGTAGAGCAAAACTGCCACCAGAACCGCTCCGTAAATTTGCGCTCCTTACCTCTCAGGTTAGCACGCAAAGATTGTCGGAGCGCAAAAATGCGACGGAAAGCTCTCCGTAAATATGCGCTCCTTACCTCTCAGGTTATCGCGCACAGAGTGTCGGAGTTCAAAAATGCGACCGGAAGCTCTCCGTAAATTTGCGCTCCTTACCTCCCAGGTTAGCGCGCAAGGAGTGTTGGTGGGCAAAAATGGCCTCGGATGCGATACTTCAATTTCCGCTCCTTACCTCTCAGGTTAGCGCGCACAAAGTGTCGGAGCGAAAAAATTCCAGCAGAAGGTCTCCGTAAACTTGCGTTCCCTAACCTCTCAGGTTAGCGCGCAGAGAGTGTCGGGTCGCAAAAATACCACCAGAAGCGATCCGTAGATTTGCGGTCCTTACCTCTGAGGTTAGCACGCACAGAGTCTCGGAAGGTAAAAATGGCCTCGGATGCGCTCGGTCACTATCCGATCTTTACCTCTCAGGTTAGTGCGCACAGAGTGGCGGAGAGGAAAAATGCCACCAAAAGCGCTCCGTAAATTTTCGCTCCTAACCTCTCTCGTTGGCGCGCACAGAGTATCGGGAAATTAATTTGTGACCAGAAGCGCCCCGTAAATTTGCGCTTCTTACCTCTTAGGTTAGCGCGCACAAAGTGTCGGAGGGCAAAAATGGCCTCGGATGCGCTCAGTCACTTTCCACACCTTACCTCTCAGGTTAACGCGCACAGAGTGTTAGAGCGGAAAAATGCGACCACAAGCGCTCCGTAAATTTGCGCTACTTACCTCTCAAGTTAGCGAGCACAGAGTATCGGAGCGGTATTTTGCGACCAGAACCGCTCCTTAAATTTGCGCTCCTTAACTCTCAGGTTAGCGCGCACAGAGTGTCGGAGGGCAAACATGGCCTCGGATGCGCTCCGCCAATTTCCGCTGCTTATCTCTCAGGTTATCGCGCACAGAGTGTCGGAGGGCAAAAATGACCTCGGATGCGCTACGTCACTTTCCGCTCCTCACCTCTCAGGTTAGCGAGCACAGAGTGTCCGAGGGCAAAAACGCCACCGGAAGTGCTCCGTCACATTCCGCTCCTTACCTCTCAGGTTACCGAGCACAGAGTGTCCGAGGGCAAAAATGCCACCAGAAGTGCTCGGTAACTTTCCGCTCCTTACCTCTCAGGTTAGCGCGCACAGAGTGTCGGATGGCAAAAAATGCCACCAGAGGCGCTCCGTCACTTTCCGCTCCATACCTCTCAGGTTAGGGCGCACAGAATGTCGGAGGGCAAAAATGGTCCTGGGCAAAACTGGCCTCGGATGCGCTCCCCCACTTTCGATTCCTTTTCTCTCAGATTAGCGCGCACAAAGTGTCGTAGCGCAAAATTGACCCCAGAAGCGCTTCGCAAACTTACGCTCCTTACCTCGCAGCTTAGCGCGCACAGAGTGTCGCAGCTCAAAATTGCGACCGAAAGCGCTTTGTAGATTTGCGATCCTTACCTCTCAGGTTAGCGCGCACAGAGTGTCCGAGGGAAAAAATGGTCTCGAATGCGCTCCCTCACTTTCCGTTCCTTACCTTTCAGGTTATCGCCCCAAGAATGTCGGAGCGCAAACATGTCCCCAGAAGCGCTCCATAAATTTGCGCTCCTTACCTCTCAGGTTAGCGCGCACAGAGTGTCGGAGGGCAAAAATGACGTCGGTTGCACTCCCTCACTTTCCTCTCCTTTTCTCTCAGGTAAGCATGCTCAGAGTATCGGAGGTTAAAAATGCCACCAGAAACGCTCCGTAAATTTCCCGCTCCTTACCTCTCACGTTACCGCGTACACAGTGTCGTAGGGCAAAAATCGGCCCGGAGCCGCTCCATCATTTTGCGCTCCTTACTTCTCAGGTTACCGCCCACAGAGTGTCGGAGGGCAAAAATGGTCCCCGAAACATTCCGTTACTTTTCGCTCCTTACCTTTCCGCCTGTTAGGCATATAGAGCCGGAAGGCAAAAATTGTCTCGGAGACGCTCCATCACTTTCCGCTCCTTCTCTGTCAGCCTGTGGGGCATTGAGGGTCGGAGCAGAAAAATGCGGCAAAAGTGCTCAGCTAACATTTGCACCCTCCTTGCTGGGGAGGTAAGGGGGAAACATCACCTCATAATTATCAACGCCAGTAGCGTTCGCACATTCTCTGAGCGCAAAAATGCCACCAGAAGAGCTCTGTAAATTTGCGCTCCTTACCTCTCAGGTTACCGGGCACAGAGTATCGGAGCTGAAAAATGCGACCGGAAGCGCCCCGTAAATTTTTGCTCCTTACCACCCAGGTTATTGCGTAGTGTCGGAGGGCAAAAATGGACTCGGATGCAATCCGTCACTTTCGGCTTCTTACCTCTCAGGTTAGCGCGCACAGAGTGTCGGAGGGCAAAATGCCACCAGAAGCGCTCAGTAAATTTGCGCTCCTTACCTCTCAGGCTAGCGCGCACAGAGTGTCAAAGGAAAAAATGTCCTCGGATCTTTCCGATCCTTACCTGTCAGGTTAGCGCGCACAAAGTGTCCTAGCGCAAAACTGCCTCCAGAACCGCTCTGTAAATTTGCGCTCCTAACCTCTCAGGTTAGCGCGCACAGAGTGTCGGAGTGCAAAAATGCCAACAGAAACGATCCGTAAATATACGCTCCTTACCTCTCAGGTTAGCGCGCACAGAGTGTCGTATCGCAAAAATGCCACCAGAAGCGCTCCGTAAATTTGCGCTCCTTATCTCTTGGGTTAATTCTAACAAAGTATCAGAGAGTAAATTTCCGAAATAAAGTGCTCCGTAATTTTGCGCTCCTTACCTCTCAGGTTAGCGTGCTCAGAGTGTCGGACGGCAAACATAACCTTGGATTCCTTCCGTCAATTTCCTCTCTGTGTCGTTGGGCACAAAAGGCCTCGGATGCGCTCCGTCACTTTATGCTCATTACCTTTCAGGTTAGCGTGCACATGGTGTTGGACGTCAAAAATGCCACCAGAAGCGCTCCGTCACATTCCGCTCCTTACCGCACAGGATACGGTGCACAGAGTGCTGGAGGGCAAAAATGGACTAGGTTGCACTCACTCACTTTCCGCTCCTTTTCTCTCAGGTAAGCGAGCACAGAGTGTCGTAGGTTAAAAATGCCACCAGAAGCGATCCGTAAATTTGCGTTCCTTACCTCTCAGGTTAGCGCGCAAAGAGTGTTGGAGCTCAAAAATGCGACCGGAAGCG
Organism: Panulirus versicolor; assembly: GCA_032361705.1. NCBI lineage: Eukaryota > Metazoa > Arthropoda > Malacostraca > Decapoda > Palinuridae > Panulirus > Panulirus versicolor. Next base: position 1,782 of record JAUUDZ010404727.1, on the reverse strand, counting down.
CTCCGTAAATATGCGCTCCTTACCTCTCAGGTTAGCGCGCACAGAGTGTCGGAGGGCAAAAATGAACTCGGACGCGCTCGGTCACTTTCTGCTCCTTACCTCTCAGGTTAGCGCGCACAGAGTGTCGGATGGCAAAAATGCCACCAGAAGCGCTCAGTGTATTTGCGCTCCTTAAATCTTACGTTAACGCGCACAGAGTATCGGAGCGCAAATTTGCGAAGTGAGGCGCTCCGTAAATTTGCGCTCCTTAACTCCCACGTTAGCGCGCAAGGAGTGTCGGAGGGCAAAAATAACCTCGGATGCACTCCGTCACATTCCGCTCTTAACCTCTCAGGTTAGCGCGCACAGAGTGTCGGAGGTCACAAATGGCCTCGAGTGAGCTCCGTCGCTTTCCGCTCCTAACCTCTCAGGTTAGCGTGCACAGAGTGTTGGAGGGCAAAAATGCCACCAGATGCGTTCCGTCAAATTCCGCTCCTTACCGCTCAGGTTAGCGTGCAAGGTGTGTCGGAGGGCAAAAATGGAGCAGGACAAAAATGGCCTCGGATGCGCTCCCTCAATTTCCTCTCCTTTTCTCTCAGGTTAGCCCGCACAGAGTGTCGGAGGTTAAAAATGCCACCAGAAGCGCTCCGTAAATTTCCTATCCTTTCCTCTCAGGTTACCGCGCAAAGAGTGTCGGAGGGCAAAAATGGTCCCCGAGACATTCCGTTACTTTTCGCTCCTTACCTTTCCGCCTGTTAGGCATATAGACCCGGAGGGCAAAAATGGTCTCGGAGACGCTCCATCACTTTCCGCTCCTTGTCTGTCAGCCTATTGGACATTGAGGGTCGGAGCAGAAAAACGCGGCAAAAGTGCTCAGCTAACAATTACACACTCCTTGCTGGGAAGGTAAGGGGGAAACATCACCTCACAATTATCGACGCCAGTAGCGTTCGCACTCTCCTTGAGCGCAGAAATGCCACAAGAAGAACTCTGTAAATTTAAGCTCCTTACCTCTCAGGTTAGCGCGCAGAGTTTCGAAGCTGAAAAATGAGACCGGAAGCGCTCCGTAAATTTGTGCTCCGTACCACCCAGGTTAGTGCGCAGAGAGTGTCGGAGGGCAGAAATGGCCTTGGATGCAATCCGTCACTTTCGGCTCCTTACCTTTCAGTTAGCGCGAACAGACTGTCGGAAGGCAAAAATGCCACCAGAAGCGCTCAGTAAATTTAAGCTCCCTACTTCTTAGGTTACCGCACACAGAGTGTCGTAGCGCAAAATTGCCACTACAAGCCCTCCGTAAATTTACGCGCCTTACCTCTCAGGTTATTGCACACAGAGTATCGGAGCTCAGCAATGCGACCGGAAGCGCTCCGTAAATTTGCGCTCCTTACATCTCAGGTTACCGCGCACAGATTGTCGGAGGGCAAAAATGGCCTCGGATGCGCTCGTTCACTTTCCAATCCTTACCTCTCAGGTTAACGTGCACATAGTGTCGTAGCGCAAAACTGCCACCAGAACAGCTCCGTAAATTTGCGCTCCTTACCTCTCAGGTTAGCGCGCACAGAGTGTCGGAGGGCAAAAATGCCAACAGAAACGATCCGAAAATATGAGCTCCTTACCTCTCAGTTTAGCGCGCACAGACTGTCGGAGCAACAAAATGAAGCGCTACTTAAAAACTACCGCTTATTACCTCTCAAGTTAGCACGCACAGGGTGTCGGAAGGCAAAAATGGCCTTGGATGCGCTAGGTCAATATCCGATTCTTACCTCTCAGGTAAGTGCGCACAGAGTGTCGGACCGCAAAAAT
>JAUUDZ010404726.1:0-16443 GCA_032361705.1 Panulirus versicolor | reverse complement strand
TGTACATGTAGGCAATATGGGAGGTATTATTGATAGTTGATTGATGCCAATGGTTGCCGTACTTACCAGGTTGACCCTGCTATGGTACCATACTATAGTGAGGCCATTCTTTGCCCTGGACGGTAGTAAGGTTCGGGCAGGGGTTGAGGCTGCGCACCTCTTGTTGCAGGAAGCCCAGCAGAACTATGCCCAGTCTGCCCTCTTCTTGTTCTTCCGGGGTCGAGTCTGCAGACTTCAGGTGAGTTCGGCGGTCACAGTTGTATGTTACACGAGAGTAGGTTGACTTCACTCACTTCTAAGAACTGCATTAGACATTTGGATCTAATAATCTGAATAACATTTTCTGGTCATGGGAATTTGTAAATAGAGAAATAGTTGTATCACTTTCAGTATTACAAGCCCTCCCATACTTATGACCTATACAACTTACGACCATCGGTACAAATAACCAGAAAAAATATAAATAAAAAAATTAATGTGATGAAAGAGTCTTAAATGAGAAGTAAAAAGAAATAACAGAATCTTATAATAAAGCTGTTTGATAAAAGACGAGATAATCATGACAGAAATTGAGTTGGACTAAAGAATGCTGTACAGGTATACAAATTCTATATGCCATGGTGACATATGTCTAACTTATGGCCATTTCGAGATCCGACTGGTTGATCAGAATGGAACTCGGACATATGTCGGGAAGGGGATGTACTTGAACATGCCTCTTTTTTGTTTTCTCATGATTGGCAGTAATGTTTTGGAAGCCTGGTAGCCTGAACTTTCTTTGCAAACTCCAGTTGCCCATAGGAGTCCAAAGGTCATAATAAAATTGCCCCATAAAGCTGTTAACTGTGCTCAGTATAGAATAGCCTCTTATGCACCAAGATTGACAGTATTACCTCAAGAACTTCACTGAGAATGTATACTGAATAGTTGTACCATGGCAAGTTCGCAATCTACAAAAATTTCTATATCTTAAAGAATTTTATATTTGGTATGTATGAAAAGATTTAAAATATCCTCATCATTTTAGAGATGTGCTCAGAAGATATTAAACTGCAGGTTCTAATTTTCTCGAGAACAGTATTAGGCCAGTATACTTCATAGCAGAACACTTTCGACAAGTCTGTACCATGCTTGCTTTGTGTACCTCACTGAGAAATGAGTGGCCCAAATTAATACTGAATTAGTGCATTTATGAACCTCTAACATGATATGCTTTGGCAGAAATAGACCTGACAATAATGCCAACAGTTTAGAAAGACAATTAGCTGCTGTGTTGAGCTTGTAAACTATAGGTGGTGTGTGTTTAATTAGGTGCAACTTTTTGTCATCGCAAGTAGGGCATGACATTGGAGGCTGTTGAGGTGACTTGAACATTAGAATAGCTCTGAGTATTATTTGAATCATACTATGATCTTAGCTATTTATAGTTAGTAGCTGGTAGGCAGTCAACGACCAGGGAAGTATATTACCAGTACTACCTGCCAGGGTATCAGGAAGGTTAGTGACATACGCTTAGTGACCCAGCCCTTTAGTGGTTGTCAAGTTGCACTCCTCTGATCCTGGTAGCTGTCTTTTCTTTCTGCCTCACTAACATCAGGACTTCCTGCATTCTGTTCACAAACATACAGTCTCTCCTTGTCATATGTAACACTTGACAACACTTAACTCACGCAGCTCATTTTTTAACTTTAGATTTTCCTGTGGCAAGTACTGTGTGCTAGCCTTGCCTTTTGGCAAAATGGTAGAAGTAGTAGGTAGGAAAATTTAGGCTGGAGCATTGGGTAGATAGGTAGGAGCATTAGATAGTAGTCATTAGGAACGTTAGATAGGAGCCTCTGCAAACACTATGGTAGACTCGCCCACTGCCAGTGGCCTGTTAAGGGTGAGGCTCTAAAGGCTTAAGAAGCAGCATTTGAGTTCTTTTGTATGGAGACTCTGTTCCCGTCGCCAACCCTTTGAGTGAGTTTCAATTGGAACAGGTGTCTGAGATATAGATGGATAGATAGACACCCCCAGAGATGTTAACCATATGTTTGCCAGTGATTAACTAGCATAGTAGCTTCTCCCTTGGTTTATTGGGTCCTTGACTGCCTTGATTATATATTTAAGCGTGAAGCTTAATCAAAGTTTACTCTCATATTAACTGAATGATAGACAGTTCTCACTGCGGATATTTATCAGTATTTTTACTTTTTTCAACTACTGTGAGATTAGTTCCTGAAAGTTGAATTAAAAGAGAATTTTTGAGGGGAGGAGTGATTTTTCCTGCAGCTTTTGACAAGATTATGTTGCATTTCATTTTGTCCATCTCTGGTTTTATCATCTCAGTTCAGTTTTAGGTTTGTTATTTACTTCTACTGTAGTTAATAGGTAAAAATTTTCTAATTATATATAACCTGGCATATGATTCTGTTCAGGTAGATTTTGAATAATCAGCATGCCATTGTATTTACAAATCAGAACCATTCATTCATTCCTGTGGTTGTCCTTGTATTTGCTGTACTTCCTAGAAACACTTCATATTTATGTAAGCATTATCCATACCTCATTACACCCTCACTGTATATATACTCTTGTCCTTTCTTGTCACTCCTCATATATTTCTCTAGATTCATAATTGCTATGTACTTTTTTGTTTTTCTAGCAGTTTCATAATTATCTTAGTGATTGTATGATGCCTACAACCATGCTCTTCAAAATATTGATCCACAAAACCTCTCGCTCTGTCAAATATAATCTTTGTATTTTTCAATTCTGAATGTCTCCAATTCCATGTGGTAGAATGCAGTTGTTGAGTGTTATGAAATGATGAGTGAGGAGAATTTAGTAAAATCAGATTGTCAAAAAAAAATTCAGTTAGGAGGTCAATTTGATATGATTTATGGAAGTTCCAAAATATTTCCAGATTTTGCAAAGATACTTTTGCGAGATAGTGTACTTGAAATTGTCATTTTAAAGGCATGAGAAAGTGTGAAATTATAACACCCATGTTTGCCACCTCCCTTGTTAGTGAGGTAGCACCAGGAACAAATTTATAACCGCATCATTTGCTCACATCTACTCATGTGAATGTCATGTATAATGCACCAAATCTACATTACCCATTCACAGCCAAGCCCCACAGACCATTCCATGGTTTCCTTTGACCACTTCACATCCCTGTACATTGGTTCATTCCATTGTTTCCCTTGTCCACTTTAAATCCCTTTACCCTGGTTCATCCCTAAAGGTTCCCTTGCCTTCTTCACATCTCTGCATCCTGGTTCAGCCAATTGATAGTACGTCACTCCTATACTTTGTTGTCCCACTTCATTCTGTTCCATGCTCACCTTTCACCCACATGAATGTTAAGGATCCAATAACTCAAAACCACTTTCACTCCATCCATCCATCTTGGTCTCTCCCTTCCCAAAGCTCCTTCCACCTGCGATGTGTATATTCTCTAATTCAATCTGTTCCCATTCATCCTATCCATATGCCTAAACCATATTTGCACAAATTAGTCATCTCCCTCAGTCATACTTCACTTGTTAACAACCAGTCTTTCACACACTATTTCTTACATGATTAACCTTCCGCACACCACACATTGTCCCCAGACATTTAATTTCCTGCATGTCCAACCCCTTCCATTCTTTTGCCTTCAAGGACTGATATTCCTATCTATACATCGACTGCACCATTAAATATATTTGTCTTTATGAAGCGTAACCTCTCCTTCCACCCAGTCCTTAATGTGCTCAGGATCTTTGAATGTGGGAAGGAAGATTATTGGTATGAGTAGATCAGTATGAATATAGATATTCAAAGCAGTGTGATCTTCTAAGAAGATATGATGCTTAATGCTCACAATTCACAGAAATACAGTGCTGTACGTAATGAAAACCCAGGCCACTGGAGTATTAGATAGTCATAATGCAGTCATACTTTGGAGTTGTTTTTGTTTGTTTTTGCTGAATGAGGGCCACTTCGTGATAATGAGTATGAAAACGAACATCCTTAGGGTGACATACCTGCGGCCCTGATGTCCTACCGTGGTGCCCTGCAGGTGTCTTCACAGAGAGAATTACAGCTGCTTGCTCTACATGAGGTAGCCTGGTGTCACCTTCTACAGTTAAACTGGAGCCATGCCCAAGGTGCCTTTGCTAACCTGAAGAAAGAGTCACGGTGGTCCAAGAGCTTCTATGCGTATATATCTGCTGGTAGGTTCATATCAGTGACAGTTCGTAGGCACGGGATAATGAATTGTTTGTGTATAGCAATGTGTCCGAGTTGTTTAATGCATGAACAAAATAATGATGATGATAATAATAATAATAATAGTAATAATAATGAATGAATAAAGGCAGCAAGTATGAATTATGTACATGTATATATGTGTATATGTCTGTGTATGTATATATATGTATACGTTGAAATGTATAGGTATGTAAATGTGCGTGTGTGAACATGTATGTATATACATGTGGGTGGGTTGGGCCATTCTTTTGTCTGTTTCCTTGCACTACCTCACTGACACAGGAGACAGCGACAAAGTATAATAAAAGAAATAATAGAAATGCTTCCTCAAGCCACATACAAATTCTTCTCTTTCCAAGCACATGGTTCAAACATTCTTTACACAGCTCCTCTCAAATTAGATGTTCAATGCATGCACCACCCTCAGTATCACCACTCACCCTTACATCTTGCCCAACATCCAAACTTAACCTTATACTTAGCAGGTGGAAATGTTAAATAATGAAAAACAAATTGACAAACCTTAATGAATGCTTCCATATCACAAGAGGAAGCAGCCAAGACAGCATCCTCACCAAGACCAAATTGGTTGATGAGAGGACCTAACTGCCCTGATTGAAGTGCACTGCTGAACAAACTCACTGCCTGCAAATAACAAAAAGAACTTATAACACATCACATTAAATAATTAAAAAACAAGAGATGGCAAGAGGAAAAATAAATACTAATTTGTTTTCACTCATGGGAATAGTACCTAACATTAATCAGTTTTCTTTTCGCCTCTTACATAAACACTATACACAGTAATCTCCCCATTAACCAACATGTAGTAGCTGGTAGGCAGCCAACAAAATGGCAGAGACAATAGAAAGAAGTAGTAGGCAGGAGCATTAGGTAGAAGTAATAAGAAGGAACATTAGGCAAAGGTAGTCAGTAGGAACATTAGGTAAGAGCCTGTGCTCGAGTTGCTCTCTATACCAGTGGCTAAGAATCTGTGAAATATCACAGCATGAGTTTCTGTTCTGGGAACATTACACTTCTTGATTAATTATGCTCATGACTTGCCGGAACATACAAACTCTGACCTGAACAGGGAAAGGCTTCAAGTTTTGCTATGCCGATTATGAAAGAGAGAAGAGTGATGGGTGACCTGATCACAACCTTTACGTTTTCAAAAGAGACTGATTAGAAAAACAGTGAAAAGTTCTTCGAGAGACATAGGGATACAACAACCAAAGGACATAACATGAAATTAAGGAAGAAAATTGGTAAAAAAGATGTAAAGAAGTACTTTTGTTGTATGAGAGTGGTAGATGATTGGAATAAGATGACTGAGAGCATGGTTAATGCTGTAAGCATTCATATCTTTACGAAATTATGAGAGCAGAGAATGTTCAAGAGATGGTGTCCCACAAATGTAAAACTTCCTCCCTGTACAGTACATATAGGTAATTATAAGTAGGAAACAGGTAATTCACAAGGGTGAGAGACATGTATGGAGCAGACTAAACTGGATTGTTGTGGTATATAGGGGAATGCTGTCACAAGGTTGAACCAAGGTATATCAAGTGGTCATGGCAAACCATGAAACAGTCTGTGGGGCTTGATTGTAGATTGTGGGCTCTGGTTTTGGTGCATTATAAATGATAGCTAGAGTGGATGTTAATGAATGGGACCATTGTTCATGGCACTGCCTTGTTAAAGCCAGAGATGATGGAAATTATGAAAAGATAATGTTAGCTGACTTTAGGTATTTGTAAAGTTATTATTGGTTGAAGTGGTGCGAGGGTATTCAAAAACTATTTGAATACTACAATTTTTTTTATTATTATAATTTGTCAGTCTCCCATGTTAGCAAGGTAGCGCAAGGAAACAGACAAAAGAATGGCCCAACCCTCCCACATACACATGTATACACATACATGCCCACACATGCACATATACATACCAATACATTTTAAAATATATATATATATATATATATTTTTTTCATACTATTTGCCATTTCCCGCATTAGTGAGGTAGCGTTTAGAACAGAGGACTGGGCCTTAGAGGGAATATCCTCACCTGGCCCCCCTCTCTGTATATATATGCATATATATATACACAAGACATATACATATATACACATGTACATATTCACACTTGCTACCTTTATTCATTCCTGTCGTCACCCTGCCACATATGAAACAGCATCCCCCCTTTCCCCTGCGAGGTAGCGCTACGAAAAGACAAAAGGCCACATTCATTCACACTCAGTTTCCAGCTCTCATGTGTAATGCATCGAAACCACAAATGCAAGCTAAATGCTATCATGATGTACCTAAATCACCTGTAAGAAACTTTATGAACACACAAATTTCTTCAGGAAATGCTTTTACAAACAGAATGATATCAATTTATGCCAAACAGACTGTCCTTAGGAAATTAAATAGTACCCCTATAGATAAAAAAAAGCACATATCAGAATCTGAACAAGACTAATTCAGTTAGGTATATTCTAATAAAGATACAAGGTATCCAATGAAGGTTTATACCTGCTGGAACTGGGGAGAGGTTACAGTTCCCCGAAGCTGTTCAGTGGGAGGTAGTTCTTCAGATGTTGCAGGTAGATAAGGACGCAGTTGGTTCACAAACTCTTCATTAGTCAAAATTGGTTGAAGGGCCTCTGCAGTCATAGCTGAACTCAAATCCACTTGGGGAGAAAACACAGGTCAAGTATCAGAACTGGTATTACATAGGAATTTCAAAGATAACTACAGTATATATCATGTGAACAGATATGCAGGGATTATGCATGCACAGAAGAAACACTAATTTTGGTACACATCTGTGTTGTATCCTTATGTCTTCACATATACTGGGGTCCTTTGCTTAACAGATACAGGTATACTGCCAACTGCAGTTTTGAGAATATATGCTTAAAGTATAGCAATTTATTAATCACAGCATCAAGTTCTAAAGAATCTATGGTACTTTTCCAAAGAATGCACTCTTGTCCTACAAGGAAGGCAAGAAGTGAATGGTGTTGGTGATAGGGGAGGTGGACGTGTCTTCAACTAATGATGGTAGTAATTACTATTCAAATTACTATTTCATTTCAGCACAAACACATGAGAAAAGAAATACACCTGAACCCCAAGATACAGGGATTCGAGGTCAACAGTTTCCTTTACAGAATATTTACGTACATTTATTTCATTCCCCACTAATGTTGCACCTCTATATGAAATGGGAGTGCAGTTACTGGGAAAACAACCTTGTAAGATAAAAAAAACATAATCTATCCCATCTCTTTTAGGAAAAATCTATCAAACATGGCATTCACTGTGAAGGCTTTCTTACGTATCAACAAAACAAGAACAGCCAAACATCATTTCAAATAGATGACAGGGTTATCAAACATGACATTCGTTCTGCATTATTTCTTCTCAAAAGAACTGTTAAACCCTTCTCCACTCTCACTGACCTTAGTTTAGTTTGTTACTTTTGAACGCTGATGGATGGTGGCGGTGGAAGTGTAACAGTTGGTGGTGGTGTAATAATTGTAATGGATATAATTACCTACCTATCTATACTGAAGTATTAGTATGTTGATTGTACAGGCAAGAGGTGATTAGAGGGTGGCTGAAGGCATAGAGCATCAGATTGGGGAGGATGTGTGGATCAGGTGCTTGATCTGAAGAATGTTTTAAGAAATACTTAAGGAAATAGAAAAAATTTGTATGTGGCATTTATGGATCTGTTGAAAGCATATGACAGGGTTGATAGCAATGCTTTGTGGAAGGGGCTACAAATATATGGTGTGGGAAGATAGCTATTAGAAGCAGTGAGGGATTTTCATCAAGAAAGTCAGAAGTGTCTGCAAGTGGGTAGAAAGGAGAGTGAGTGTTCCAGGTGAAGGCTGGGTGTGTGTCATCATGGATGTTTAATTTGTTTATGGATGGAGTAGTGTGGGAGGTGAATGCAAGTCTTGGAAAGATGAACAAGTGTACTGTCTGCTGGGGGCGCCTGGGTAGTGATTCAGTTGTCTGCTGATTATGCAACACTGATGGCAGATTTGAGTGAGAAACCACAGCTGATTTCTAAATTTAGGAGTGTGTGAAAGGAGGAGAACATCTTAAGTAATTGCAAATAAAAGTAATTACTAGATTTAGCAGAAAAGAGAGAGAGGTTATTTGGAGTGTGGGTTTGAATGCAGAGAACCTGGATAAAGTGAAGTGTTTTAGATACTTGGGAGTCGATGTGGCAACAAATTGAACCATGGGAGCTGAGGCGAGCCAATGGGTACATGAGGGGACAAAGGTCTCGGATACACTGAGGAATGCATGGGAAGAGAGATCACCATCTTCAAGGGTATAGATGGGTATATTTGAAGGTGCTAGTTGGATGTAAGGTATGTGCCTTAGGCAAAAATGTAAAGGATATAATGAACGTGTTTGAAATAAGATGTCGGAGAACATTGTTTGGTGTAAGTAGGATTGGTTGAGTATGAAATGTTTGGGTAAGGGAGAGTGGACATGTGGTGAAGATGACTGAAGAAACGATGACTGGGAGTATACATTTCAAAAGTGGATAAAACAGGAAAAAGGGGTAAACCGAGGAGGAGGAAGAATGGAGTGATAGAAGCTTTGAAGAAGGCTTTGGGCCTGAACATGCAGGAGGGTGCAAGACGTGCAAGGAATAGAGTGAATTGGAATGATATGGTATACCAGGGTTGATATGCTGTCAATGATTGAACCAGGGCATGTGAAGCATCTGGGATAATCCATGGAAAGTTTTGTGGGGCCTGGATGTGGAAGGGGATCTGTGGTTTCGATGCATTATACATGACAGCTAGAGACTGAGTGTAAATAAATGTGGCCTTTGTTGTCTTTTCCTAGCGCTACCTCACACACATGCGGGGCGAGGTGGTTTTTATTTCATGTGTGGCGGGCTGGCGACGGGAAAGAATAAGGGCAGACAGTATGAATTGTATACATGTGTATATATGTATATGTCTATGTGTGTATAAATATGTATACATTGAGATGTATAGGTATGTATATGTGCACGTGTGGACGGGTATGTATATACATGTATATGTGGGTGGGTTGGGCCATTCTTTCGTCTGTTTCCTTGCGCTACCTCGCTAACATGGGAGGCAGCGACAAAGTATAATAAAATATGAAATAAAAGAAAAATCAACTCTGTATTTTCTGAATCATAAACATAAGCACCAGTTAGACATTTCATTCATGCCTAAAACTACATCATCATTTCCAAACTGCTTTACTGTACTTTGTGAAACTTGCTGTTTATGCCACAGAGTGTGTACCAGAATCATTATGTAAGTTGTCCAAATTAAGAAGGGTAAAGTAGATATACTATATGCATGTGTAACCAAGTTAAGGAACTGTGAAACATTTGCTGAATATGGAGGGAAAGGTGTGATATCAGGCATCAGTACAATTAGCTATGCAAAGGAAAGCGCAAGACTTTCAGTGAAAAATGTCTGATTGCAAATACTGTATGAGAGCTCTGGGAAATTAGTTACAACTTCAAGTGTGATTCGTTTAAATTGTTTGCATTGACAGAAAAGATAAGGTCAAAGATCCTGTCTGGAAAAAAACATGAAAGAGCAATTACAGAAGTGAAACTATGGGAGAAATTATTTGTTAAGCGTGATGAAATGAATGGAATAATGAGTAGGATAGGAATCCCATGAGAAAATGTATGTGGTAAAGTGATACACAGAGTATGTACATCAGCGGTTACACCAAAAATACTGTATATATTTTCAACATCAGGACACCCAAAAAACATGTGGTGCAAGAACAAAGAAGACTGGGTGGGAAAGATTTTGATATAATCAGTGTAAGAAAGGATATGATACGTTATGTGCTCGACTACATGTGAGAGAGAATTAAGGTGGGGTCATTAGACCACAGAATATATTTTGTATGTTAGCCTTTTATGAACTAAAATTCAAATATAAAAGCAAGAAGGATAAAAGATAGGAACATGATGAAACAAGACAAAAAGAGGTTGAACTGAAAAGTGCATTAACAAAAGAATGCTACTAAGGTGTGCGGCATTCTAAGAACAGGTTGTGAAAAGATGAACAGCAAAAAGGATAGATAATGTAATGAAGCTGATTGATAAGAAAAAGTGAGTATGGAAGATATTTAACCTTGCAAAAAATAGTGATGAATGAAAAAAGGCAAACAGCCTTGCATAAAACTGCACAGTAGAAAAGGTGGTGAATGTGAATAAAATCAAAGAATATAATGATATACAAAAAAGGTAAAAAATTGTCTATGAGGGAATAACAAGCAATGTAAGAAGCAGGTAAACATGTGGGAAGGAAGATCTTTATGAAAAGTTTAGGTTTACTAGACATGTACAGTTTATGACACTACTCATAAAAAATCATCATGTTTGTTGAAAGTATGACGATTATCTTAAAGAAGTGACTGGCAATGATAGTTGAAGACATACAGGCATTGATTGTGTAGAATTAAAGGTCAAGAGATTAAAAATATGTATGAGGAAAAGGATAAAACCATAAAGAAGGACAGATCAGCAGTAAACTACAAAAACAAAAGGAAAAGTTCCTGGTGTTGAAGGCATAGTAAGTCTGAGGATGAAGGGATAAGGTGATACTGCAGCTGAATGGATGTGGGAAGTGTGTTTGGCAGCATTGAAATGTATTTGAGACTGATAATTAGATGAAGTCAGTGACTGTTCCACTGTATAAGGAAAATAGTGAAAATTATCATAACTACAAAAAAAAGTGTCTTCACAGTATAATTGGCGAGGTTTATGGTAGGACTGTGACCATGTTTGAAAAGATTACTAAACCATTTATAAGTGAAGAGGGAACATCTAGGAAGGGTTGATAAAGTGCTGAGCAGATTTTTGCACTTAAGCAAGTAGTGGAAAGAGCTCTTATGAAAAAACTAAGCCTTGAAAATTTAAATAAAAATTTTTTTTCTAAGGCAGTGTCTAGTAAGCATGAGAAATTTCTTTAGGGTATTCTCCACAAAGAATAGGGTTAGGACCTTCCAACCCTCAGTGTTTCTGATGAGGAAGCATTGGCTTCTGCGCTCTTCTCTATTCACTTATCCATGGTAACAGCAGCTTGTTTGTTTTAGGCCTACCTTCAGCCAATTACAGACTACTGCAGAGATGATGTCAACAACATACGCACTTCTGGCCACCCTAGCACAAACCCCTGCAGACCATGGCATCAACCTAAAAGTGGTAGCAGCAGATACAGAGTAAGATTTTTGAAAGAAAAAAAAGTGGAAGGCACAACAGAATAAGAAAACTAGAAGAAAATGTTTGTGGAACACAGCCTTAGAGAGAATAGGTTTTTCAGTATTCAAAACTTACATTCTGCTTCTCTGTGGTCTTTCCCACAAGCATGACAACACACCCACATGAAAAATGGAGGGTTTACAGAAAAATTATCAGATGAAGCCTAGAAATAAAAATGAATACTTTCAATGATAATTTGGAGGCACACTGGCATCTGTGTTCCCAGCAGGAGGAATCCCCAGAGCCACATACGGTAGATCCTAAATATCTAAACTAAAGTTCCTTCTGATGAGGTCCATGGATGAATGATAAGGGCATCTTTTCTTGATTTTCTCTTCTGGAAGTTTTCTGAGGGAGACAAAGGCAGAGTCCACCTTCCTCACATTATGTGCTCTACTGTTAAGTCCAAGTTGAGCCAATAAAATAAGTCTCTTGATCGACATAGAGATATTCCTTATACTGTGCTCAAATAAGTGATCCCTTGATAACTCTGGTACTGTCCAAAAGGTCTCAAAGAAATTTAACTGGGCATACGATATGAAGCTCACTTGATGAAATCACCCTAGAGCTGATGACCATGGGGCTTTTCTTAAATCTAACAGTTTCATTTTCTATAAAAACACCACATTTTAAGGGACAATGAGTACTCCTTATTCCCATAATCATTCTCTACAGACACAAGATGCATACAATTTATCTTACATAAATGTAAATATGGTATCTTAACTACTTGAAGCACGCAGTCCTGATGATGAAACACTTTTTCTGTTCTGGTTTTGCAATGAGATGTAAATGAGGAGAGCATCTATGCTGACCTTCATCAGCAGCTTTTTAAATTTTTGAGTTGTTACATGCAACTATGCATACACTAGCATGTGAATACTATCTGTGTGTTACAGGAAGAGAAATTTACATTCATGTTGCCCCATCTCCTAACTTTGTATATATTTACTATGTCTTAACTCTTACAAATGTACACACACACACACACACACACACACACACACACACTAGACTATGCCACACACCCATTTTAATGACCAGGCCTTAGGGAAAGATGGACAGCTCAGTGGACTATGAAATGGCTGCTGTGACCAGGATTTGAACTTACGAAGGTTTGATCCCAAGCAGCCCATGCATGTGTAAATTCTTAATCACATAATCATAAAATATTGTTTTGCCTTCTCAAGTCAATCTTCATACTAGTAAACTGCACTGTATTTTTCAAAATGAATGGTGTGCATCAATTAGAAACCTAGCACATCCATGTTTTACAATTCTTTAAATTAATTTGTGGCAGCAACACTGTACTGTCACATGATCACCAACTCTTGCAAGGCAGGAACTTCAGGGTCATGCAGCTCACTTTCCAGCTCACTGGTGCTTGCCTGCAGAGCATTTGCTTCTATCAACTCAGCTGTACTACACTTACAAGCCATGCCAACACCTCAGTTCTACAGCACTCAACTTCAGTGCTGAGCTTGTTTCCAGCAACCCAGCTACACTACACCATTAGCACATGCTTATCTTGGCTTAGTTCCAGCAACAATGACTGATTGCACCAACATCATTGAGTCCTATGGCATACATCTGCAAGTCATCTACTCTATATGGAGCTCACCTAAAAAGGCTCCTGTTCCAATAGAACTATAATCAATATATGGCTTTACTAGAATCTCATCACTTCTGCAGAATACTGAGTTACAGGGAACTTTCATCAACCATAGCACAGCTCATCAGGATCCCTGCTCATTACACAGCATGACTGCAAAACTAAATTCCACTACCAAATTTCAAGTGTTCATCTCCTCAATGGTTATTAGCAGTGCTGGGCACTGATAACCAAAAAGTTAACTTTGATAACAATAATTCGATAACCCCAATTTTTAAGTATGATATCAATAATCCAACAATTTTATAACTAGTTATCAGAAGTTAACGAAAATCTGATAATGATAACTTTTTAATGAACATATAAAGAAGGAAAAAGCTTCAAAACCCATAGAAAATGCATGTTTACGCTAAATCCAAGAATAAATAAGTATTTTCTACAAGTTTTGCAACTTTTTTCCTTAATTTTTTTTAACTGTTATCAAAAATGTACTGTTTTGAAACCCTTGTAACCAAACCAATACCATGAACTTAATTTAAGTTCACCAGATAATTATTATATTGCAGGAACTGAAAGGTAAGTTTGCAATTTAAGTACATTCACTAAATTATCAAGCATAATGCATGATATACTATTTATATACAAACTCAGAAATAACAATTAGTCAACTCAAAATGTGTGAAATGGCCTCTAACAATTTTCTTGGTGTCAGGTGGCATTTTTGGCATTTTTGTTGTTCTTGTCCTGACGGCTGAGCTTGAAGTAGTGCTCCAGGTGGGGCCAGGGGTTTTGGAAAGGCTCTTGGACCTGGCTGGCAGTGACCTGGCTATCAAATGGCTGAGAAGTCTCTGCCACAGACAGTCAGGCTGAGACTCAAAAGTGCATAAGACAGACGCAATCTCAATGTTGAGAACTTCATCTTGGTATTCCACGGACCATGGTCCATTGTAGTCTTGTACTGTTGTAGGTTAACTTGTAGAGACCAGACTGTAAGAGAGAAGTTAGAAAACTGAACAGTCAAGTTGACGATACTGAACAGCATTACTGGCGATTGCCAATACAGCTGAATCCACAGTATATGACAGGGTCGCTAGGAAAATGTGTCCTTTTTTAGAATTGATTGCCCTATTTATTGTGAGAAAAGATGAAAAGTCTACACCTGTCCTTTTTAAAGTATCTTATTTTGTTTATACATAATAATTACAAAGTCCATGAATCTTAACAGAATTCTTTCCCAGCGAGATAATTGTCAACTGTCAACCAACAAGATCCATGGACACATCCGCTTCCACTTTGAACCATACACTGTACCTGTTCCATACAGGAACAGCATACAGGAGGGAAGGGAGGGGGTACTGGGAGAGTTAGAACCATGGACCGAGAGGGAGTCAGTAACAGCATGTCTGGTGAATGAGCCATTACTAACACAGAATGTAAGGCAAAGATTAATCCATGGAAAGTTTTGTGGGGCCTGGATGTGAGAAGGTAGCTGTGGTTTCTGTGCATTAAACATGACATCTAGAGACAGAGTGTGAACGAATGTAGCCTTTGCTGTTTTCTCCTTTCGCTACCTTGTGCACGCGGGGTATGTGTGTGTGTGTGTGTGCTATTTCATGTGTGGCGGGGTGGCGACAGGAATGGATGAAGCCAGCAAGTATGAATATATAAGTACATGTGTATATATGTATATGTCTGTGTATGTATATGTATCTTTACATTAAAATGTATAGGTATGTATATAAGCGTGTGGGGGCGTTTATGTATATACGTGTGTATGTGGGTTGATTGGGCCATTCATTCATCTGTTTCTTTGTCCTACCTTGCTAATACAAAAGACAGCAACTAAGTATAATGTAAAATATAAAGTATTGTTATCCCTGGGGATAGGGGAGAAAAAATATGTCCCACATATTCCTCACGTGTCGTAGAAGGCAACTAAAGGGGACTGGAGCGGGGACTAGAAACCCTCCCCTCCTTGTATTTCAACTTTCTAAAAGGGGAAACAGAAGGAGTCATGCGGGGAGTGCTCATCCTCCTTGAAGGCTCAGATTGGGGTGTCTAAATGTGTGTGGATGTAACCAAGATGAGAAAAAAGGAGAGATAGGTAGTATGTTTGAGGAAAGGAACCTGGATGTTTTGGCTCTGAGTGAAACGAAGCTCAAGGGTAAAGGGGAAGAGTGGTTTGGGAGTGTCTTGGGAGTAAAGTTAGGGGTTAGTGAGAGGACGAGAGCAAGGGAAGGAATAGCACTACTAAAACAGGGGTGGGGGGAGTATATGATAGAGTGTAAGAAAGTAAACTCTAAATTGATGTGGGTAAAACTGAATGTGAATGGAGAGAGATGGGTGATTATTGGTGCATATGCACCTGGGGATGAGAAGAAAGATCATGAGAGGCAAGTGTTTTGCGAGCAGCTGAGTGAGCATGTTAGTAGTTTTGATGCACGAGACCGGGTTATAGAGATGGGTGATTTGAATACAAAGGTGAGTAATGAGGCAGATGAGGGAATAATTGGTGTACATGGGATATTCAGTGTTGTAAATGGAAATGGATTACGTGCTAATTGATAGGCGAGCGAAAGAGAGACTTTTGGATATTAATGTGCTGAGAGGTGCAACTGAGGAATGTCTGATCATTATCTTCTGGAGGCGAAAGTGAAGATTTGTAGAGATTTTCAGAGAAGAAGAGAGAATGTTGAGGTGAAGGGTGGTGAGAGTAAGTGAGCTTGTGTGAGGCAGAACCAGGAGAGACTGAGTACAGAGTGGAAAAAGGTGAGAACAAAGGACGAAAGGGGAGTGGCGGAGGAATGGGATGTACTTAGGGAAGCAGTGATGGCTTGCGCAAAAGATGATTGTGGCATGAGAAGAGTGGGAGGTGGGCAGATTAGAAAGGGTAATGAGTGGGGGGATGAAGTAAGATTATCAGTGAAAGAGAAGAGAGAGGCATTTGGATGATTTTTGCAGGGAAATAATGCAAATGACTGGGAGATGCATAAAAGAAAGAGGCAGGAGGTCAAGAGAAAGGGGCAAGAGGTGAAAAAGAGGACAAACGAGAGTTGGGGTGAGAGAGTATCATTAAATTTTAGGGAAAATAAAAAAATGTTTTGGAAGGAGGTAAATAAAGTGCATAAGACAAGGGAACAAACGGGAACATCAGTGAAGGGGGCTAATGGGGAGGTGATAATAAGTAGTGGTGATATGAGAAGGAGATAGAGAGAGTATTTTGAAGGTTTGTTGAATGTGTTTGATGATAGAGTGGCAGATATAGGGTGTTTTGGTCGAGGTGGTGTGCA
>JAUUDZ010404616.1:0-15399 GCA_032361705.1 Panulirus versicolor | reverse complement strand
GCAACTTGGACAGTTATAGAACAAGGGCACCATGGACAGTTGTTATAACACAAAGGCACCATGAACAGTTATAACACAAAGACACCATGGACAGATGTTATAATACAAAGGCACCATGGACAGTTATGTTATAACACAAAGGCACCATGAACAGTTATGCTATAACACACAGGCACCATGGACAGTTGTTATAACACAAAGGCACCATGAACAGATGTTATGACACAAAGCCACCATGAACTGTTATAACACAGAGGCACCATGGACAGTTATAAAACAATGGCAACATGGACGGTTATAACACAAAGGCAACATGGACAGTTATGTGGTAACACAAAGGCAACATGGGGTGACATGTGATAAAAGCAACATGGAAAGTTAAGAGAAACGCAAAGACAACACGGGCAGTTATGTGATAACATAAACAAAATAGAAATGAGATAGCACAAAAGCAAACTAGACACTTACATAACATAGAGGCAACATGGACAATGATTAAAGAAATGCAACAAGGATAGTTGTGTGATTAAACAAAGGCAAGATGGACAGTTATGTGATAACACAAAGGCAACCTGGACAATACTATGACAAAAAGACATGGACAGTTATGTGACAATACAGAGGCAATATAGGAGCTATGTGATTACAAGGACAACATGGACAGTTATGTGAACACACAAAGGCAACATGGACAGTAATGCGATGACACCGAGGCATCATGGAGTTATCTGATAACAAAAAAGCAACATGTACAATTATGTAAATACACACTGGCAACATTGAGTTATTTGATAAAACAAAAGCAGCTTGGAATTATGTGATTACAGAAAAGCAACATGGAGTTATGTGATAACAGAATGGACTTATATGATCACATGAAGAAATGGACAGCTATGTGATAACACAAAAGGCAACACAGTTATGTGAGAACATAAAAGGCAACATAGACAATTATGTGATAAAATGTAAGATGGGCAGTTATGTGATAAAAGCATCATGGACAGTAATATGACAACACAATGGCAACATAAACAGTTATGTGATAACACATACGCAACACGAAAAATTATGACAACGAAAGCAATAAAGTTATGCGATAACAAAGGCAACAAGGACAATTATATGATAACACCAAAGCAACATGGACAGTTATGATAACAAAAGCAACACGAACAGTCATGTGATAACACAAAGACAACATATTTATGGGATAACACAGACGTGGACAGTTATGTGATAACACAAAGACATGGAGAGTTATGTGATAATACAAAAGACATGGACAATTATGTGATAACCCAAAAGGGAGCACATACTTTCATGTGATAACACAAAGGTTACATGGACAGATTTAATAAAGGCAACATGGACTATTGAGTGATAACACAAAAGTAACATGGACAGCTATGTGATAAAGGCAATATTGGAGTAATATGTGATAACAGACAATATTGAGATGTGACAAAACAAAGACATGGAGTTATGCGATTACACAAAACAATATGGAGTTATGTGATAACACAGACAACATAAAGTTATGTGATAATATAAAGGCTATACGGATAGTTATGCGATAACACAAATGCAACTTGGGCAGTTAGGTGATAAAGGCACTATGGACACTTAAGTGATAACTCAGACATGGACAGCTATGTAATAACACAAAGGCATCACGTACAATTATGTGATAAGGCAACATGGATAGTTATGTGATAACACAAAAGGCAACATGAACAATTATGATAACACAAAGGTAACAGACTATTGTGATACAGGCAACATAGGCAGGTATGTGATAAAGGGAACATAGACAATTATGCGATAAAGGCAACACTGAGTTATGTGGTATCACGAAGGCAACAGACAGTTAAATGATGACACAAAACGGAACATGGACAATAAGGTGATAAAGGCAACTCGAAGTTATGTGATAACAAAAAGACAACATGGGTAGTTATGTGATAAAGACAACCCGGACAATTATGATAACAAGGGCAACATGACCAATTATGTGATAACTCAAATGCGGAATCGAGTTATGTGATAACACAAAGGCATATGGGCAGTTATGATAACGAAGGCACATGGACAATTATGTGATAACAGAAAGGCAACATGGACAATTATGTGACAAAAAGAAACCATGGGGAGTTATGTGATAACACAAAGGCAGTAAGGAAAGGTATATGATAATGGCATGGAAGAGTTATGTGATAAATGCAATATGCAGTTACGTGATAAAGGCAATATAGAAAAATGTGAAGGCAACATGGACAGTTATATACTAACACAAAGGCATCATAGACAATCATGTGATAACACAAAGTCAAAATGGAGTTATGTGATAACACAAAGGCAAAAATGGAGTTATGTGACAACAAAAAAATAGTTGTGTGATAACACAAAGACAACATGGAGTTGTGATAACAAAGGCAACATCGAGTTATGTGATAACAAAGAAAACATGGACATTTATGATAACAAAGGCAACATAGACAACTAATAACAAAATTGCAACATGAACACTTATGTGATAAAAGCAACACGGAGTTATGTGATAACAAAGGCAACATCGAGTTATGTGATAACACAAAGGAGACATGGATAGTTATGCGATAACACAAAGGCAACATGGACTTATAAGATAACAGGTAACATAAGTTATGTAATAAGAGAGACTGTGATAACACGAAGGCAACACGGACAGTTATCTGAAAGCATAAAGGTAACTCGGAAGTTATGTGACAACATAAAGGCAACATAGGTGGTTATGTGATAACAAAGGCAACATGGACGGCTATGTGATAACAGGCAGCATGGAGTTATGTGATACCACAATGGCAACATGAATAGTTACGTGGTAACACAGGCAACATGGATAGTTGTGATAACACAAGCAACATGGAGTTATGTGATAACAGGCAACATGGACACTTATGTGATAACACTAGCAACATGGACAGTTACGTGATAATACAGGCAACATAGACAGTTAAGTGATAACAAAAGGCAATATGGAGTTATGTGATAAAACAGGCAATATGAAGTCATGTGATAACACAAGGCAACATGGACAGTTATGTGATAACATACAGGCAACATGGACAGTCATGTGCTAACAGCCAACATGGACAGTCATGTAATAACACACATGGAACATATGCAGTTATGTGCTAATACAGCCAACATGGAGTCATGTGATAACATAGAACATGGGCAGTTATGTGATAGCACAGACATGGGTTATGTGATAATACACAGGCAGCATGGACAGGTATGTAATAACAAGGAACATGGCCAGTTATGTGATATCACAGGCAACATTGAGTCATGTGATAACACACATGGACAGTTATGTGATAACACACATGCAACATGAAGTCATGTGATAACATCACACAGGAACATGGACAGTTATGTGATAACACAGACATGTGCAGGTGTGTGATAACAGGCAACATGGAGTTATAACACAGACAACATGGAGTCATGTGATAACACACAAGCTACACGGACAGTAATGTGATACCACACAGGCAACATGGACAGTTATGTGATAACACAGGCAATACGGACAGTTGTGATAACAGACAACATGGAGTCATGTGATAACACAGGAACACGGATAGTCATGTGTTACCACACAGGCAACATGGAGTTATGTGATAACACAGGCAATACGGACAGTTGTGATAACAGACAACATTGAATCATGTGATAATACACAGGCAACACGGACAGTCATGTGATACCACACAGGCAACACGGAGTTATGTGATAACACACAGGCAATATGGAGTTATGTGATAACACAGGCAACATGGACAATTATGTGATACACAGGCAACACGGATAGTCATGTGATAACACAGGCAACATGGAGTTATGTAATAAAAAAGGCAATATGGTCATGTGATAACAAAGGCAACATGGGCAGTCATGTGATAACACAAAGGAACATGGAGTTATGTGATAACACACAGGTAACATGGAGTCATGCGATAACAGCCGACATGGAGTCATGTGATAGTACACAGCCATGGACAGTCATGTGATAACACACATGGACAGTTGTGATAATACACAGCCAACATGGAGTCATGTGATAACACATGGACAGTTATGTGCTAACAGGAAACATGGATTCATGTGATAACATCACAGGGAACATGGAGTCGTGATAACATCACACAGGGAACATGAAGTTATGTGATAACACACATGGGCAGTTATGTGATAACACGGGCAACATGGAATTATGACAACACATGCAACATGGACAGTTGTGATAACACAGGCAGCAAGGAGTTATGTGGTAACACAAGGCAACATGGAGTTACGTGATAACAGGCAAGACGGACAGTTACGTGATAATACAGGCAACATGGACAGTCATGTGATAACACAGGCAACATGGACAGTCATGTAATAACACAGGCAACATGGACTTATGTGATAGCTCAGAGGCAACATGGACAGTCATGTGATAACACACAGGCAACATGGACAGTTATGTGATAACACAGGCAAAATGGACAGTTGTGTGATAACACACAAGCAATATGGACAGTTGCGATAACACATAGGCAACATGGACAGTTGCGATAACACATAGGCAACATGGAGTTATGTGATAACACACAGGCAACATGGACAGTTATGTAATAAAACACAGGCAACATGGAGTTATGTGATAACACACAGGCAACATGGACAGTTATGTGATAACTCAGGCAACATGGACAGTCTCAAACACTAAATGACTGTGGAGCAGTCAATGACTCGCACTTAACAAGGACTTAATTCTCTCTTGCCATTTAAGGTCCCGACGCTAGACCGAGACTCGCGTATCTAATGACCTGCAGAGTCGACTTTGAACTCCTAACTCTAATTCATCTAAAGTGTTTGCATGAGAGACGAGACGCAACGACTTAACTCATAAGAAGAAGAAAAAAGGGGGTAAGAGAATTATCAAGCCAAGACCATAAATTTTCCCGGTACTGTACGAGCCTACGACACCTAGATTTCTCCACAGTACAAAGTTATTAAATGAATAACGTCTTGGACGGAGAATCTTCACAAGCATATAATCTGTTCATCGCTGAAGCATAATTTGGTCGACACCCGCATCTCAGTAAGCACAGCCGTGGCAATGAATATTCACAAATGGACCACAACGGCCACACGAGACGACAATCCTGCCGCTAATTGCCTCCACCGCCAAAAGCAGTTTTGTCGTAAATCTTAAGAAGGAAGATTCTTGAGAGCATATGCGATGACCACCTCAAATTGTGGGAGGTAATGGGCAGCAACAGAGCGTGCACACCACAAGCACCACCAATACTCCCCCCACCTCATACCTCATCATTAAGCCTTCACTCTACACACGCAAGTAATTACACATTCCCTCATCTTACGACATACTTCGCTACGACACACAACACATTGAAGTCTTTCGTCCACATTCCGGTCTTTTTTTTTTCCCCCGGACGAGAGTTCAAACTGCCAACCAAACAGCAAAAACAGAGGCGGTGAATAAGGTATCATAAACATCTCGGCCACATTGAAAAAAAAAAGTAAGTCAATTAATCTACATAATTCAATCGTGATGAATGGAACTGAAATGCCATGACGAACACACAAATTAATGGATTAATTCTAGTTACATTAATAACCATCCTTAGATTACATTTATAATCATATACCACGACAATGTAATGAAGATCAGGAAAAAACATGAAGAAAATACTCAGCGGAATATTACCGAGTATCAATTTCTGGCACGGCTGATGTGGCAAGTCTGATGACAAGTGAGGACACACTTCACTTCACCAGGATATCGTCAGCAACTGAAATTTCATGACAGTCACGCAAGGAAGACATTTACGCAAGGATACGCTGAAAAATACAGTCCATATAGCGTCTCGGTATCAATTACCAATTACCCAAATACCAATTTCTATAAGTGTGTTACCCAGCAGCACCTTTCCAATGGTTCCTGCAGCCGACAGCTACCCCTACTTTTACTATCCAGACTTCCTTCGGAGTGAGAAGTTCTTTGACATGACGGTACTCACAGTGAGAGAGCTCCGCCAAAGGGTGACTTTTCACTCACTGTGCAACCTCTTGCAGGCGGAGCCCGGTAACACCTAGCGTCTCAATACTAAGGATATTCAATCAAGCACACGATGTGTACACGTCCGCTTTTTTCATTCCTTGCTTTCACTCCTCGTGATCTTAAAAATAAAACACTAAATCACCGCACGTCTCAACTTAAAAGCATGGACTATAAATTACTGGTACCATTACTTACACAGCATAATAGCAAGACTTACAGCGGAACAAGAATTAGCTGACACCATAATTCAAGAAACCATCCATAACTGGGACTAGGAACCCTAGGTTAGAGCCCACCCAACGGAGAGGGGAATTTCCTAGCCAACCTACGAACTGGAACAGCAGGGAGTCTATTCAGGGCAGCGCATACCTGAGACTGGACCACCACCGCACTGAGAGAGCCCACCACCACCACACATACTTGAAGCTGGAGCCATGCAGCAGTAAGCCCACCCGGCAATACTTCATACACTGCAGTTCCCTCGGATCAAACCCACTCACTCCTGGTCCTTCCACGAACCAGGGGGAAAAAAAATAGAAACACCCACGTAAAACTAAATCTAGTTTATCAAACTGAGTTTTTAAGCTTCAGAGCACAAAGATGTCGTTTCTTTATCCTTTAAAATACATCTAAAAACCTAAAAATATTTATATAAAGTATACACTTTGCCTTACTTTATAAAAATTCATCAGTACGTTTAATATTATTGCCTAAGATTTCTTCAATACTTTTCTTCCTTCCAATGTTATCATGTTATCATAAAATTCATATTTGCCTTGAGACTCCTTTACTTGTGCTACTTCGTTAGCACAAGTTCCGCGGTAATTCATTACAATTGCATGTGTCACTTGTTGGTGCAGGTCCTCTCTCCATTCAGTGGCCATATGGGTCAACACTGCATGACCAATCCTGGTTCAACAAAGAATAGGCTCAAAATGGTGATTTCTGCTGAAGGAGCAAATCCAGACATCTCAATACCTTTCTTAGTCCTCTTCTGTAATCTGTCATTCCTTTGGACACCCGAGTCCCATCCAGCTTGCCACTTACATCTAACACAACTATTTGCTCTGCTCATACAATCATTGAGATAACTCTCGTGTACAGACTCCTACATACAGCTGCTTAAGCCTCAGCACATGTTATTTCATTGCCGCTGATGCCAACTTGTGCAAGACACCAGCAGAATTTTACACTCCTGTGCTCCGAGGGGATTCTTATAATCCACGCTCGGACTTGCTGAACTATGGGACGTAGTGGAGCACAGAACACTCTGGCAATTGGAGTAGACTGTCATTTTCTTTTTATGGGAACTGCGCAATTAACCTTCAGAGTAACCTGAATACTACACAGTTCTGCAGGAAACATGGACGATCATCCTTGCTGTTGTGTTACACGAAATCCATCAATAAATACGGCAAAGCCTACACGATCATATTTTGAGCCATGATTAAGATAAATTACTTTATTCTGCTTACGTGAACAATATCACGCTGAAGTAAATTACTTTTCTGTTACGGAAGCAATGCTGGTTTTGGATGTTATCATCCAGTCCCTGCAAACTTTGATCTCAGGAACTTTCCAGAGGTGGAACCATGCAAAACCCACTTCCTGAAGTGATTCTAAGTCTAAACAACTTTCATTAATGACATTTTTAGTCTTGCGGTAAAAGTTTTACAGAAATTTTAATGCTGCTCAATCACTTCACTCCTCTCAGGAGCAGGAGCACCATATGTAAGGTTAGATAGTGTACGTTGAGAACACAATATGTAAGGTTAGATAGTGTACGTTGAGAACACAATATGTAAGGTTAGATAGTGTACGTTTAAGTCTAAATAGATACATTATGCCAAGTTCTCCGTGTCTTAAATTCATGAAGAGCTCGCCAGAATCTGCATACACACTTTCAAACTTTAGAGGATCAGAATACTCATGTGCATATTCTAATACCCAGAACCAAGTTACTTCTCTTACGACATTAAGTTAGATTAGTACGATATGCTTAACATGACGCTATCTTCCTTAAGTAATTCAACAAACCGGAGGAGATCATGCTTCTATATAAAGAAAGTTAAGAAAAAAAAAGGTTACGTCAGAGTTTAAAAACATGATTCATGTAAATTTCCTTACGTGGTTACGTTGTCAAACTGGAACTTCATCCAAGTTTTTGTTACTCTGTACAATAATGCGACATGGGCACACACACTACCGTGTAACACATGTGTCATTATGATCATCTTAACCATTTTTTGAGTTCCCGGACATACAGCTTCCTCACTACTGTCCTCGACAAGAACCACTAAATGTCTCGATCAAGGTTTACAAACCTCACTCCCAAAAAAATCCTTTCTAAGGTCGCGAGTCATTCGTCCTCCAGACGAGTGTACAGTTGGCTATCTGGAACAGAATTACGAGGGGAGTTACAACTTCAACCATCGCAGCCAGCGTCACCATGAAATTAAGAATGCTTCAGTACCTACTACACTCTAAGCTGCACTACACTTGAGATTTCATAACATAAAACAGCACCTACTTCTCATGTTATTGTTAGGTATGAATGACACCAGTAGGGGTTTAAAAGGCAAGAGTATGAAGATATTACTCAAGGATCCTGAGGACCTTGAAGGAGTGTTTAGCCTCCCTACACTAAACGTAATACTGTGGTCTTTTATGGGAACCAGGAAGCTACTACAATTGAAGTAGCTCCTCTTGTGTCTCCTCTACATGACGAAATGTCACACACCAGCTACACGAAGCGGCACCCTTCTTTAGCTAACATCCCGTCAAGATGTGAGTGTTGGGGTGTGTGTGTGAGAGAGAGAAAGGAGAGAGAAACCAGGCTGGAGGACAGCCTCACCCCTGACTCCCTCGCTAAACATCATGAACGCTATACACACACACACACACACACACACACACACACACACACACACACACACACACACACCGCAGTGGGATTCTGGGACTAGCCTGACCTGCACCATACAGCCAGTTCATTCAAAGTTTTTAAACAAAAAAAAAAAGACATTCTATTCTTCTTCTGACAATCATCACTTACAACATCTTAGGCTGCTGACGACTTGTTTGTTTATGACGAAACACAACTTGCTAAATAATAATATTCCCCACGCCAGACGTCAGAATAAGCCAGCTCATGCAAGCAAGCAAAGAGTTCAGTCTCCGGCCGTCGGGGTTCTTGTCCAGGGTAAACTGAACACATTCTACAGCGTGCGTCGTGCCCCCTAGGGTTAAGCTATAGCCCTGCACCTCCCTACACTGACCCGACTCAACGCCTTCACTACAGACCACGTCTGGTCTTCATTTGGAGCCTCTTTTATAAACTATTACTGTTTTCGTCCACGTTTGTCCAGCCACCTCACACTCGAAGCAAGGGCTGTACATAGAGAGGGGGGCTGGCGTTCGTGCTAAGACCTGGGGAAGGTGCAGGAGACTGGGTCAGACGGGAGTGTGTAGGAGGCAACGGCGGCAGCCTCCAGACGGGAGAGAGACGGCCAGGAGTCAAGTTACCCCTCCCCCCAAGCCGTCTCCACGACCTCCCCCATCACCCCCCTCCCCCACAACCCCTTCCCTCCCGCCTGGGGGCCACGAGTTTCGCCTTACACAACTCGCCCGCCCGTCTGACACCCATGTCACACGTACTACGCTCCTCACACACTCAGGCGTCGTCGGTTGGAAATATTCAATTAACCCTCACAGTACGACGACTTAACCCCACTTTTACAAGTTACCATCTGAGTATGATGACTTAAGCCTCTAAAGTAAGACGACCTGACCCTCTCAGTAGGGCGACCTAACCCTTGAATTCAGTGTCAAACCCTTGAGTGCGATACCTCAAGGGTTAAGCCAGAGTACTCGAGGATTTAAAAGCAACACGAGCTTATGCGTGTGGTAAAGTCACCACAGCATCTGTGTCCAGTGGAGACGAGAGCAACAGTGCATAAAGCTGCAGTCAACAACGCACAGTTCAATCCTATAAATACAGCAAAAACATTACAGAGACACACGCTTGAACTGAAGGAGTCGTGTACACCAGGCTAGGCTATGCCAGACCCACGGTGCCTGAACCTTACCCATAGCATTTCCACGTGGACCTTGTACCTACCAGAGACAACGACAGAACCGTACGTGTGTTCTTGTTCCAGTGTCAGTCCACACGAGCCTGAGGCATGCTGTGAAAATATCCATACGCAAGAAGCCGCTTGGAGGAGACACTGTCAACATCATCTTCCCTAATACTGAATCTAAAATTACTGATGTAATTCTGCAAGTGACTAAAAGTTAACATACATCAATATACGTATATGAGATGGCCATGATTAGGGGCATTCTGTTGGCCGTGCCATCACAGCTTCCATAAATAAAATCTACGAAACACAAACATGCGTAAAGGGAAGATTCCTTCGTGTAAAGAAAAACCTGAACAAGAAACACGTAGTACATGTGACCGGCAGTATGGGCCAAGATCAACAAGGCCGAGCCATCTCCGGTCACCAGACGCCAGCCATCCGTAACGAGGAAGAACCCGACTGGCTGGTGTGCCTGTGGGCGTGACCAACGCCCACACTGTCCCCCCCCTCCCCCCCTGAACCTCTCGACTACCATGCTACCAACCCTCGAACACAGCACTACGACACGCGAGGACGACAGCACGACCCTTCAGAACGACCTTACGACCACAAATCCCAAAAGTACGAGCTCTGAGCACGACGGTACGAGTCTTGAGCACGAAGGTACGAGTTCTGAACAGGAAGGAACGATTCCTCCTAACCTGGAGGGCACGACCTTCTGGTAATACAGCAAGAACTTCGACCTAATCCTTAAGGGTCATAACAGTCACAGTCTGAAGCAACCTCACCATTCCTCGTGTGCTGTTAACCAGGGTTGTGACATGACGATGACCAGGACGAGATACGGTGGAAACCATGACTACTGGGGCAGTCCATGGTTTATGGCAGGGAGGAGAACCTCAGGTTCAGTGTACAGTCTAACTAGCAGGTCTAGTAATGCTTGAGTGATCACATGACCAGTTCTGAGTCAGTGAGGTCACTGCTAGTTATATGACGACGTGAAACTCTTCCTGTGGCTGAGGTGAATGCATGTCGCCAAGTTGTGGGAGGGGTAAAGGTGTATGTGATGAAGATGTGGACACAGCACCTGTGGATGGTAAGGATGAGGTCAGGAAAAATAGCGTGTTACGTAGGAGATAAGAGCTGTGGGGACCGTGTAAACTGTGATGCCAAGTTAAGCTGACAGCTGCAGGAAAACTGTGCAGTGCAGTCGTTAGACGACCACTTTGTCAAGCACATGCATATATGGGAGGAGGACCTGTATGTGGTGGGGATGTGGCAAGTGCATCTGTGAGGGGTCTTACGTACTCGACTGAAGAGCTTCGACGACTCCACCTTACAATAATGTCAAGCGCTGACAACAGTTCTCCCAACCACACAGCTCTCAACAGCTTCAAGCACCGGACAACCGCCAACGAATTTACCCACAACCAAAACAAGATCGTACTCACGCACACATCCCTACTGTCTCACCAGGCCCCAGACCCCTCCACGCTGGGCAAGCTTCTCGGTGCCTCAGTGAACCATACACTAAGCTGGGAGAGAAATCGTCAGAACCATCATCAAATCCTTCCAGTTATATCGCCCCTTACAACCTTCGTAAACTCAGGACACTTGGCGTCCCCGCATATGAACAGCAGCAACCACCAAAATCACGCATGGTTCCCCTACCTAGTCTTCCTCTACATCCACCACATAAGGAAGGACACCAGACAAGGTGCAGAATAGGTTATGCAAGATCACCTTACCTTCTTACGGAAGGTAACAAGAGATCAAAACACAGATCCTCCCTGCTCTCATCAATCATCACCTGGACCTCATACGACAATTCGGGGAAGAAGCTCCCAAGTGAGATCCTTGTCCCTAGGTTGCAGGTCGCCACAACCGTCCGAGCTAGTACAGACTGACACACGAACACTCAACCACTGCGAACATCAACTAGTAAGTTATCAGATCAACCTGTATCCTAATAAAGACTGTCCAACATCTATCCACCATTTCTATAGTCTCCCCAGTATTAACAACATGGAGAAAAATGGCTTGTATGAAAAGAAAAAAAAATCAATTTCAATGGTTGGCTTTACCGGCCTTTAAAAGCCCTGGTCTGGTACCTGTTGGTCCTGAGGCAGTTTGGGTACCCATTTTGAGTAGCCTTAAAACGGCATTTAAGGCCAACATGGCTTTAAACCCTTCCACAGACTCTAAAGTACATACACTCAAAGTTTGAAGCTTCATGGCGCTACGGGTTGGACGTGAAAGAGTAACAAACATCCGCAAACACACACACACACACACACACACACACACACACACACACACAACGGACTCCTGGCGCCAACATGTGGTAGCTTGAAACCTCGGCGCCCAGATTGTGCAGTACCTGCACCTAAGGTTTGGGGCTTCTATATGTGCTAAGGTTCAGCCATGAAAGAGTAACAAACGTATGCACAAACACTCCAAGGCCAACATACAGTAGCTAATGGGGCCATTGTAAACAGAAGTACCGACATCAAAAATCAGGAGCCTCTATGAACTACGCTTCCGTCTTGAAATAGTAACAAACAATCGCATTCACAAGCGCACAGACACTTCGAGGTCAACGTGGGTACCTTAAAACTTCGTTCAGATTGTGTCGTACCTACACCCAAAATTTGGGGCCTCTAGATGCTAAGGTTCGGCCATGAAAGAACAAATAAACGCACAAAATAGTCATGGTTAACGTCCATTACCTTAACACCTTTTCCAAGATTCTGTCGTACCTACACCCAAAATTTGGGGCCTTTAGGTGCTACGCCTCGGTCATGAAAGCGTATGCACAAGAGCACAGACACCTGGAAACGTGCTTCCTCTCACAGGAGTCCCTTCTCTCATTGTAAGGCTCCTAAAACGCTCAGGAAGTCGGGCTAGTCCACTGGTTGGGACCACATGTCAAAAAGAGAAGTGAGATATGTGAGTCTATATGCGGAGAGTGCAGGGCAACTGAGCAGAAAGCGGTCGTTGTCTTCGTTGTGGAAGCTGCATCGAAGGCATGAGGGGTCTTGGGATATGTTGAAACGGTGTTTGTAGTGTATATATATATATATATATATATATCGGTGTTGTACGGAACGTAAACGGAAAAGTGTGACCCGTGTGTGTCTGGGTAGAGTGACTTTTGATGTGTATGTCTGGTGGGCTGCAGCTTCAGACTGGGTTGGGACTGCAGCTGTTCTGTGCTTGTCGTTTGAATTCAGTGTATGTGTTTTGCCGGTGTTTCGCTTGTTTGGGGTTGGGGAATCTATGAGTAAATGTTACTGAAGTATGAGGCAGGAGAAACTTTATTTTTCTTTCTACCTGTGGGGCTGGTAGTCACTTATATAGAATGGTCAGGGTGGGAGGTGTCAAGTGCTCTTACTGACATCTTTTCGTTATCGATCTTTAGCAATTAAGTTCTTTGTTTATGCACGTAACACTCACATCTACAGAGGGCTGAAAATCAACAACTTCCGTAGCCCAACAAACAGAATCACTTCCAACAAACGCCCTTCAAGCACGCCATTACACCCTGAATATAAGCTATGCCGAAGTAGGTGGAATACCCCTGGCAGGCAAATTCATTGGAAAACAGAATTTCAACGACTGTCATCAATATATAAATCGAGAGATGAAGACGGTATAAACCGCGTAATGTCCTAAATTTCCATCAAAATCGGACGCGGCACATCAATGATCACTATCAGAGACTTGCACTACTGAATTAAGGCACCGGTGGAGCTTTATCTTCACGTCTGAGCTGAGGGGCGACATAACGGCAACACATCGGATCAGACTCCACCATCCATCAGCAGGGATACTCTTGGTTAGGTCAGGTTCCACACACACGTGGGGAAGAATACATTCACACATCCACCTACACTACCGGACCCAAGCTGAGAGTGGACGGTGTGTGGTTGGGGGCACCATCGGTAGATACGAGTTTAAAACGAATGAAATGACATTATCTGCTTCATTCATCATGACATCCTCCCACCTCCCCAGGACCAATTACTATGCAAGAGTCCTCGTGTTGTTACCCAGGGTCTTTCTAAAATCTTCCAGAGCAAGAGGCTGCGCTACTTTCAGTAGCTGGGTAATGCAAGGTTTCCTCTGGACTGAAGAGTTCGTCGGCAAGACGGTACACCCAATGATGACACAGCCTCGTCCAAGGTAAGCCGGTACGCCCAATGGTACAGCGGCCTCGCCAAAGGTAATCTTTCATTCGCCACGTAGCCTCGGTCCAGACGGGGTCGGGCAGCACCGACCACGGTCGTTACGCACTAACGTACGAACCGATGCGACAGCCCACGATACGTCTCCAGCTTTCCACACACACACACACACACAGAGGCATCAGTTCTTGCCTTGATAACCCTCCTCCGAAGATTCACACTTGCATGACTGCCAATTAGAGACGCGAGGGAATTACATCAACCAGCGGATGTGACAGACGGAGAGCGTCATGATTACACCCCATCATCACCACAGGTCCGGGGGAAGGGGGGAAAATAACAGCCACTTGGTAATGACAGACACCACTTGCTCGGCTTAGAAAAACTCAACGACGTAGATCGAAAAAAAAAAAAAGAAAAAAAAAGACACACGAACAGTTACGACAATGCTTGCTAAAATAAATAAGGTCGGCCATAAAATTCATTATGTCTTTATCAAGTGTAATAACATAATCACACGTCTTAGTGACCCCCCCCCAGAACGTCATCTCAACCCCAGACTGGTATTCAGCGTGAAAAATAGTCCTTATAATGACGTTTTCAAAGAAATTTATGACCCTCCGAAAGCTAACAAAAATTGATGGGATTTATTTTTTCTAGCACAAAAATATTTTCCTTTTAAAATTGTAACATTTCATAATAAAACGGTACTATACTAAAAACAATTTCGGAAAACGTCTCACCGTGCTCTCTCTACCCGACATAATGTCCGAGAAATACGAAGCGAATAATGACGCCATCTATGTCACATGCAATCACATAATTACACATCTTAACGATCCCAATCACATAATTACACATCTTAACGATCCCAATCACATAATTACACATCTTAACGATCCCAATCACATAATTACACATCTTAACGATCCCAATCACATAATTACACATCTTAACGATCCCAATCACATAATTACACATCTTAACGATCCCAATCACATAATTACAC
>JAUUDZ010404506.1:0-10415 GCA_032361705.1 Panulirus versicolor | reverse complement strand
TCCCAGCCTTCTCGCGGGCGCCCCCAGCAGGGAGGCACACACACCACTCACGCCCTCCCGCACGACCTGGGGCCTCATCAACGACGCTCAGGGTCATTAGCAAACTTGGCTGCCTTAGGAACTAATTACCAGCCGGTTTCTAATCAAGCAAGTTGCAGCGTCCTGTATAAAGCTGAACCCGATGTGAAAGCGGAGGCATGATTGAAAGAGTTCATGCTGAGCGCGGGAACTGGATCCAGGCAGGAGCTGTGGGGTACCTAGGCCGAGCCTGGTGCCACTGCTCATGACGGAGCCCTGGTCTCATTGGCCACCACACACAGTCAACATCCTGGCCACCAAAGAGGGTTTAACATCCTAGCCAACATCCTCAATGAACGTACTAATAACACAAGTTAAAGTCCTCGACATAAGAGACTGACCCCGCCTGGCCAAGTGAGGTCAGCAGAGGGTGATGGTGGGAATGACACCCCACGGTGCTGACATCCACCCCCCCCCCCCCTCCCTCTCCCCTTATCTTCCCCTAACCAGAGGTCTGCATGTCAGACCCACTACCCCTGCCGGTGTGTGTGTTCCCCCGTCTTCCACCAGAAGCAAACCAGATCACATCCCTCAAGCTGGCTAATGTATTGGGCTTAGTAAAGCCATTCTCGTGACGGTTCAGGCAAGGTTACGCCGCAAATTGCCGCCAAACAACAGGTATTGTAGTCAGGTAAAACACGGCGTCTGAAGGTCAACCTGCACTGAGAGCACACAAGGGAACATTGACGACTTATATTTCTTGTGGTTACGGAAAGCGAACGTTGGTAATGTCTGGAGGTGGGAGGCTCCCGTAGGAACATACGCTCCCTCCCCACCTTCGACACTGATGGATGACAGTGGCGTGTTGGACACAGACGGATGATACTGCCGTGTGAGACACTAACGGATGATAGTGGCGTGAGAGACTGATGGATGATACTGCCGTGTGTGATACAGAATGACTGACGGATGAGGTTAGTGTCTGTATACTGTACACTTTGGCAGGACCTCGATGAGCTAGCTGGGGGATCAGCAGGAGGGATGGACGCCATCGAGAAGAGTCGGTGCTCCTCCCCCACACACTCCACCATCGCCTCCCAACATGCACGCCCGGAGCATCTTCGTTCATGTCTCAATCACCATCATTCCTATAGTCACGTCACCGCCATGACTCAAGACAACCATGATACACAAACCTCTGACACAGACGTGATCTTCTCACGTCACTACACCAAGGAAAACATTCATGTTATCTGCTTTAAAAGAATCTAATACAGATTTCTCAAACCTTCTCCCGGCCTACGCAGCTAATTTTCTTCTGATGGTAAACACATTAATCAAGTAAGGAGTTGTGCACTTGGGTAGCCATAGAACCAAGAGCGAGAGTTAAGGACACAGGTCTATCGAAACATTTATGATCCCTTCATAATACTTAACTCTGTGACTAATGATACTCAAACCTCACGCCGTCTTAACTGACAAAGGATAAGAAAGTTCATTCCATCGATTTTTCAAGACACTGAGAATGGCTAGGTTTACATCAGCAATCCAGTACACCCATGATATTACTGTGATATCAGAATGAAGTCCAACTCCTAGTAGTAAACAATGAAGATGACATGCCCCCGAGAACCATAAAGGACTAAGTGACTACAGGAACATGCATCAACATTTGGTGAACTTGAATTCCATCCAGAGAACCATACAACATTGATGCGTTTACGAACAATGGCCAACCTGAGATGCACCCATCGTCAGGAACCAAACAAGCCATTCTCCAAGTGCAACAGCGGGTCCCACCAGCGTGCCATGATAACAAAACCATCCTCCCGGTGCCACACATCCTTCACCAAGCCATTCGAATTGTACCACAGCAGGCGTCACCAGGCCACACTACCAGTACCTCAACAAGCCACTCAATCAGTACCACAACAGGCGTCACTAAATCATCCTCCCGGTACCACAACAGGTGCCACTACATCCTCCTCTCGGTACCACAACAGGCGCCACTTCGTCATCCTCCCGGGAC
Source organism: Panulirus versicolor (assembly GCA_032361705.1). Taxonomy (NCBI): domain Eukaryota; kingdom Metazoa; phylum Arthropoda; class Malacostraca; order Decapoda; family Palinuridae; genus Panulirus; species Panulirus versicolor. The sequence goes on along the minus strand of JAUUDZ010404506.1, from coordinate 8,368 downwards.
CACAACAAGCGTCACCAAGCCACCTACCAGTACAGCTGGTGTCACCAGACCTCCAATTAACTACTTTCCCTTACTAAGAAAAAGAGAAACTACCAGACTCTCCTCCTGTACACAACTGAGATATCATTTTCTTTACGACAACTACCAGTCAGGCAACCTCGAACTAAGGTAGAAATCATCTCGGGGCCTCATTAAGTATTCACAAGTAAAACATGATAATCTCTTCTTCTTTGAGATGCAACCCAAGGGCACCCCGTTCTAAGGGTCGCCTCTAGCTATTTCCCCTCCCCTCCATTCCTTATCTCTCGTTATCGTGTATGTTTCCCCTTATCGTCATTATCTGATTCGATCTTATCATTTGTGTTTTACTGCTCCCCCTCACGGAGGAGTTCATAGTGTGGTGTTTGCCCTCCTGCCTGTCGGGCACTGATGGGTGATCTCAGAGGCTAAATCCTGCTTATCGTAATACACTGAACATCAACACGACTGCTACACACTAGAAACGACCGAAGTCTTCAGCACACTGGTAGTACCCGTGGTCGGCAACGCACTATCCCCTTACACAGGCGAAAGTAAAGTACACCAACACAATCATAAGAACTGGCAATATGTTCTGTAAGTTCTGCAATAAACCACAAGGTATTGTCGCTGCTCACTACCACGTTCAGGACGGTTCAAAGAATCACACACACACACACACACACACACACACACACACACACAGAAGACCTGGAGACGCATTCTCTTCAATTCGACCACACATATGGCTACACTTAGCCATCGAGGGTACCAAGGAAGGCCGGAAAGTCTTAAGTGCAACTCTACTAATAAGAAGCAATATCATTTAAATTCTAACTACCACTCAATAAGACTTCTCTATAAAAAATCAGGATGTCTTTCATTTCTAAAATTGCCTATTAGAGATACTGTGAGGAGGAGGGACGAAGCGGCCCCCTGAGACGGCAAGGGCGCGGCCTGAGCATTTCAATATCTTGGAGACAAAGATTCCTGAGACTGGTGCAACTCCCGGAGGCTCTGTACAGCCAGGATAATGGTGCACCCTCCTTCAACCAGCCTCTCACCCTCACTTCTTTCATGTGGAATCAAGAGCCTATTCAGTCGCATGACATCTGTGCAAAGTCTAATCTCCCCTAAGTGACATGTCCTCGACAGTGCATGAGACAGCAGCCACAGCCTCCTGAAGCGGGTGGTCGTCTGGGATACGCAAGTGTGCACCGCACCTGTGGGGAGGTGAGGCCCCTAGGTTCTGGGACCACGCCCTCAACCCCCTTCTCTCCCACCCCCTAAAGTTCTGGAACCAAGCTCCAGCCCCAGTCACCGGCAGCATCCCCTTACTGGTTACTCCTCCTCCCCCAATACTGGCAGCACCCCCTCATCCCAGTCACTCCCCACCCAAGTACTGGCAGAACCCCAGTGGCTGCCTCCCAGAGCTCAATACGCCATCCCCCTCCCCCACCCACAAAAAGCAGTTTATGACAAATAAGGATTTAATTTCAACACTGCATTGCCAATGTTTCCACACAGAGTGATATTTCAAAATCTGGTTTTGTTGACTAAAAAAGATACGTGGTACTTTGTGCACTGGGTGATAGTTCTAATTTTCTACTCACTGACCAGCTTGCATTTTCTGAAAAATGTTAAATTCAACGATTTCCATCCCTGATGATAACAGTCACTCGCATGACGAACACTTTGAATAATGAAAATCCTTCATAAGGTCATTGGTTGATTGTAAATTACAATAAACAGTTCCAGGCAGGAGCAACAGCATGGGTCAGCCCTAGACTTTGGAATACGAAACACAATCAAATGTGTCCAGTAATTCAATAAAAGTAAGTGCGGAGCAAACATATAGAAAACATAGTTGCACAATGATTGTCTAAATACTTTGAAAAGTTCAAGCTAATTCTAAACATATAGATGACACGTAATTCAGCCAGGCAGTCCGACAATGGCGCAAATTAGTAGACATGACACATATCTGCTGCTTCAAAAGCAACACACGTCATCCGCCTCACCCAAGTCTTCACGAGTAATGAAAGTGACCCTGGCTACTTTCAGGTCGCACTCCTGTGGTGAACACGGAAAAATATACACGATAGTTTAGAGGGTTGCCGGATGTTTAGCAGTCAGGCATATTACTGGATGTTTAGCAGTCAGGTGTATTACGACATCAAGGAGGAATGTGAGGGCGACCCTGAACCAAAGACATTGTAGGATCCTGGCACGACTACGTCAGGTCCCAGCACAGGTACGGCTTCGTCCGTCCCAGTATGGGTAGGGCTGGATCCCTGCATGCGTACGGCAGGGTCCCGGTACGGGTACATCTGGGTCTAGGGACGGACATTGCTAGGTTCAGACACGGGTTCGGCACAGGTACGGCAGGATCCTTACACGAGTACGGCATGGTCCTGACACGGGAAGGACTGGATTCCGGTACGGGTACGGCAGGGTTCCTCCACGGATGAGGGTGGGTATCGACATGGGTACGGCAGGATCCCTACCCGGGTACGGCAGGATTCCTACCCAGGTACGGCAAGGTCCCGAACCGGGTACGGCAAGATCCCGATACGAGCGCGGCCGGGTTCTGGCACGGGTACGGCCGGGTCCCTGCACGAGTACGGCAAGGTCCCACCCACACCCGAGACACAGGGTCCACACCCGTGTACTGGCCGCATCTCCTGCCCATTCATCACTGGATGCTGTGGTGCCCTCCGCTTGGACCTCTGGTACCCCGCCCGTTGCTGTGGTACTCTCCTCGTTGCTCTGGGATCTCTCTCTCTCTCTCTCTCGATATCATGGTATCCCTTTAGTTACCGTGGTAGCTTTCACACTACTGTGGTACCCTGCTGATTTCTGTATACCCTTCCCTATCTCTGTGGTACACTGGTAGCCTCTGTAGTACCTCTCTTCTGACTGTGGTACTTTGCTACCTTCCATGGTACCTCTATTGTCATTGTGGTACCCTGCTAACTTCTGTGGGACCCCCCTTGTCACTGTGGTATCCCATTAGCTTTTGTGGCACCTTTCTTGTCATCCTGGTACCCTGGTACCTCTGTGGTACCTCTCCCATCACTGTCAAATTATCTGGTACCCTTGATAGCTTCAGCGATAAGTCGTCACCGTGGTACCCCGCTAGCTTGTGGCACCTCGTCATTGTGGTACCCCGCGAGACTGTGATACCTCGCTGGACGCCTGATGCTGCAGTAGTAGGTCTTTGTGGTCCACATTATGAACCTGGGCAGAAGAGGAGGCACCTTGGTCACCAGGGAGGGCAGGGAGACGAGGCTGGTGCAGCTCGGGGTGGCACCTTCTCTGCCTGACCCTTCTCACCGTGGCAACCACCCCCCCTCTTCATTACCATAATCATCTTGCACAGAGACGCTGCTTCCAATCTCATCACCCGGCGCCTCCATCACACGCGGCTCGCGGCACCACGGCATTGTGAGGTAGCTCTTCCTTGGGAGCAATATCGGAGGCATCTCTCGTGAGATAGTCCCTCTACCTGTCAGTTTCTGTTGCCAGACTGTTCCAACAACATGTATGGAATAACAGTGTAGCTGTTATCATATATAAAGTTCTCGAGAAACTTTACTGTGTTATCACAATTACACCAACTGAATAACAATCCAATTATAAATGTATGCAGAAAATCACAGTACAATGAAAGCAAAAAAACATACTCCGGAAACCACCGGTCGAATCTGTCTGTCTTTAGTGAATAACCTGATTTAAACATTAATAAACCTAAACCCGTCACTTCCGCGTCAAATATAAGCGGACCCTGGAGGCAGAGTACACAGGGGGAGCGCGGGTAGGAGCAGCAGCAGCAGCAGGAGGGAGGGAGTCGTACCGGCGGGAGAGAGCTGAGCCCTGCACTGCACTTCGACACTGACACAGACACACAGCGGCCTCCACCGCGGCCACACCAGCACTGACGACGACCCGGCCCGGCCCGGCTTGCTCGCCGCCGCCACCCCCGCCACCTGCCGGCCATCCAGACCTCCCCCGCCCCTTCCACTCAACCTCCGACCTCGTCCACGCAACCAACGTGTGACTCAAGGGTGGCCAAGGGTCACCCCATGAACAACCCCGCCCACACAGTGACCTAGGATCATCATCAAACGTCCTCATCACGAACCACGGACGGATCACACTTGCTGCCATTGACCGACGTGACCTGGGCGGACACTTACCCTAACGAGGTGACCTTTATGTGTCTAGTGACCCAGTGTTTCACTGTAAGCCTCTCCGTCTTCCCATGGTTCTAAATCACGTCCAACGTCAACCACGGGGAGGCGAGGCAGCCACGGACCAGGGCTCAAGACCCTGGGACAGAGCGCTCAGCATAACATACCGGGGACAATGCACCATTACCCCACTCTCGAACAAACTGTATCTAGTCAACCGCAGACATATGAATCCTAGTCACTACCTGGCTTTTGCTAGCGGCACTAAGAGCATCCGATGTCGTCGTGATACACACACAAAAAAGGGCCAGTGGCTGACGGTGGGGCGTCCACGGGGTTGCACTAACACCCAGGGAAGAGGTAGCGACTGTGTGGTACCCACGACCCCATCCAGTGCATCACTGTACACACAAGTCTACACGGCACCAACGCTGCCAGCCACCAGGGTGATGACAAAGTTGACGTGACTTCAGCAGAGCCGCTTACCCGCCACCAGTTCACCGCCCTCTCTTCCCAACTGTTTCGTCATCTACTTCCTCGAACAATTAATCAGTTATTTCTATCACTTTACTTACCACGAACAGTTAGCCACCAAGCTCCCCAACCATCTATCCCACTTTACCGACCAGCTCGCCACCCTCCGACGCTCTGGGACCACGTCTTCTAGGCGACCATCATTCCTCCTAACACTTACTTCGTTAACTTTACATTTCCTTATACAATTTCATACCCGAGCTGTCTTTTCCAAAAACCTCAACTTTCAAACTCACGAGAAACCAGAACACTGCGGGGAGCAGCAGCAGAGGCAACGTTGTTCTCACACACACACCACCACCACCACCACCACCACCACCACACTGTATTCCCCCGACGTGGACGTGGCTCTTCTCCCTGTTCGCTGGGGGACACCCAGCCAGCCGGCCCGACAGCGAGGCACGAAACTGAAGATGGTGAGGCGACAAGCCAGCCATGATCCCTACTGTATATATACCTTTTCTTAGGTTATCCCGAGACCATCCTTAGGGACAGGATGTCAAGATAATGGGGTCCCATTCGAGCCCACTACCCCGCAGGCTGACCATCACAACATTCTTGACGTTCCACCTTGGTGCACGCCACCCGCGCCAGGACGGACCAGGTACCCTGCTGTACACACCATTAGAACACATCAACCCGCAGCTGATCCAGTCACCACAATAAAATCAAGACACGATAAGCGACGAAAAATTCCGACGGCGTCTCCCAGGTGTATGAAGACGTATTCACGAGGGTCTGGTGATGCTGGTGTCACGTTCACACGACCGGGAGATACTTCAAGATGTATTGGTGTAATGTACACGTTTTCCCCACCACGGCGAAATGTGTGAGAGGATGGTGGGGGGAGGAGGAGAGTGAGCGACGGCACATCACCTGATATTCTCGAGCACCTGAGCAAGAGATGGTGTAGATAAGAGAGGGCGGAGGGCGGGCACGCGAGGCGAGAGACGTCTGTCTATTATAGTCTCGGGGTGCAGCCCGCCACTCCGAGCCAGGTGAGGGAGGGAGCCGACCAGGGTAGGGAGGAGGAGGGCACAGGTAGTTGTGAGGTAGTGTAGGATGCGACCTTGACGGCGGCGTCCGCCTGTACTCTGTTCCTGGGGGATGGATGATGGCAGGCATCGCTCAGACACACACACACACACACACACACACACACATTACTCCTTGAGTCAGTACATACGTTGTGGCCTCCTTTGTCCCGGGCAGCAGAAGGGAGGCCTGCGTCACGAGTCTGGTGGGGAGGTGAGGGTGGGAGGACGTGAGTCTTCCTGAGTCACGTCGTCACCTAGGAGGACTGTCCTAAGCACCTCGCTCCGTCACGTGTCAATACAGATACGAGACGAAAGTAAACTATAGCTATGATCACTCATGAGACACTGGTCTACCGTAACTTACAACGCTGATTTACTGTTGTAAAAGAATGAAAAGTTTTTGCAGAGCTTCGGTGCCACGTGGATGTAAACATAGAACACTCAGAGCTTCACAACCAACACCTTACACAACGATGTTACAGGAGCTGACACACACACACACACACACACACACACACACACACGCAAACAGTACTTTAATGACACTCACAAACACAACAACGCTCCAGCCCTTCGAAAATATTCAAACACAAATGCGTCACACGAGTAACCTCAGTTTCATATTCCAGGTAAATAAAGGTCATGTATTTGTTTTACGTCCTTCAGGTTTGTGTTAGAAACTCTGCGAGGTATCGAGATGGAAACCTTGTGTGGCATGTAGATGGTAACCTCGTGATTTATACAGATGGAGGAGACCTTGTGAGGCATCTAGTTAAAAACGTTGAGAAGGCTCCATCACAGACCTACTGAGGTATCTAGATGGAAACTTTGAGACATACCCAGAGGAAGATCTTTTGAGGTATCGAGATGGAAACTTTACGAGGCATCTAGATGGAAACTTGGTGAGCGCGCTGCCTCTAGGGACAAGTTGTTTGTTTAGAAAGTTATTCCATCGCGTGTGTACAGCCACGGGGAAGCGGTAGTTCCCCGGCCTGGCTGGGTCCACTGGGAAAACAATGTTACAAGTTATTCAGTAAGTTGGGTCTTACGTGAGAGACGTGGAGAGAGAGAGAGCAATGATTCACTGAATGTTCTCAGTCAAATTCTTTATGGACAGTTCGTAACTCGCAATAGAAAAAACTCTCATATTGGGCTCAGCGGGACGAAGTCGACGGCTTACTTCGTGTCTCGGGACGCAACTCCGCCTCGTATGATGGAGGAAGATCTCGCATGTCACGAAGGATTCACCAAAATGTGGATGGTCTGGAAGCTAGAGGTTAACACCAGAGGTGACAGACGAAGTACCGGGGTCGTGCGATGTACTGGACACTGACGGATGCATGAGCAACTGTGCCCCTACATTACATCTAAACAAATGCGAGCATCTGCAAAAATTGTGTGATACTGCTTGTGGTAAATGTCTAATTGCCGCTGGAATGGATACAGGAGTGCACAGCAATCGAGACATTGAAACCGCAGATCAAGACAATATCTTTGCTAGCTACGCCTGCATGAATTAACAGAGAGTGAAAGGAGTCCATCATTTCCCTGCTACAGGAGGGAACGCAGCCTTGAGCTGCAGGAACCTATGATTAGAGGAGCCTCTGGGAAGGTCATGGGTAACACCATGGCCCTTTCTTAGAAAGAGGTCCTGGGGGAATTATGAAGAGATGAGACAGATCTATATATACAAAAGTGAGTGAGCCTAGAAAAGCGGCCCGTGTGCAGAGGTATTACAAGGGATCTGGTGAAGAGTGGCAAAAGACAAGAGCAAAGGAAACAATGGAGGTAGGCAAGGAAAAGGCAGTTTTCTAGGAAAACAGTGCTTGCATGTGCGTGTCCAGCGTAAAGTATAGGGAAAGTGGAATGTGGGTGGATGAGCAATGTATGTGAGTAGTGGAGTGAGAAGGTTATTTTCCCGTGAAAGAGAGAGGAGAGAGGACTATGTGCGATTCCAGGGAAGGAGTGCACAAGATAATGCTGCACAGAAAGCAAAGCGGAAAGTTTTAGAAGGAGAACAACAGTGTGAGGAGAAAGAGAGAACAACTGGGAGTGACAGGGAGGGAAACAAATGGGAAAGTTGGAAAAAAAATCTAAGTGGCAAGACATGCGTAGTTTGAGTATTACGGAGGACTGTTGAATGTGTTGTATGATACGGTAATGGATTGTGTGTATCTGGGACGAGGCGCTGCGTTAAAAGAGGGTTATGTCGAGTGGCTAGGTAAAAAGAGAAGTAGTAGTGAAGCCTTGCTTAAGATAAGGTATTGCAAAACGGTTGGAGAAGATGTTATGCAGATGAATTTCTCATAAAGGGGATAACAGTGTTGTTGACTTTTATTTAGGACTTTCAGTGTATGTGCTTCTCAAGATGAAGTACTGAAGAACTGGCGAAATGCCTGTATAATACTATTACATAAAGGCAAGGTGGACAAAATCGAATGTTCGAATTACGGAGTTATAAGTTTATTGAGTATACCTGATAAGTTGTACGGGAGACTGTTGACTGAAAGGGCAGTGGAATATACTGACCATCACATTGGGGAGGAGCTATGTGGTTTTAGGAGTGGTAGATGTGTGAACTAGGTT
>JAUUDZ010404285.1:5355-15405 GCA_032361705.1 Panulirus versicolor | reverse complement strand
GGGCCTGGATGTGGAAAGGGAGCTGTGGTTTCGGTGCATTATTCATGACAGCTAGAGACTGAGTGTGAACAAATGTGGCCTTTGTTGTCTTTTCCCAGTGCTACCTTGTGCGTCGGAAGAGGGATGCCATTTCATTTATGGAGAGGTGGCGATGGGATTGGATGAGGGCAGCAAGTATGAATATGTACATGTATTCATGTATATGTCTGTGTATGTATATTTATGTATAGGTAGGTATATGTGCATATGTGGGCGTGTGTGTATATACATGTGTACATGGGTGGGTTGGGCCATTCTTTCATCTATTTCCTTGCACTACCTCGCGAATGCAGGAGACAGCGACAAAGTGTAATAAATTAATAATAAAAAGCTACAATTTGTTAATTTTTTATTAAGTAAAAAAGTTCCTGTTTACATACATCAAAGAACCTTGGTATTCATGTGATACAAAGTAAAAAATATACTATCTAAATCCACAAGATACAGTCAGTCAGCATCCTGATCAGATTAAGCAAGGTTATTCCCTGGGTTAATGTTTAACTTAACACCAAACAAATCTTGTTCATGTTACCAATGATTTCTGTACTTGTAGGTTCATATTACCAATGGTTTCCGTACATGTAGATACCTATGGTTTACCTATTTACACCTGCAGAAATCAGCATTTTAACTACATACATCAATGACTTATCTTTCTATATATACAGGTACTAACAAATTATCTTCCCTTACCTAAAGACAGCTTTAATCGGCTGATGTAAATTATTCTGAGAATCTCTTAATGTTCCCACAAAAGAACAAAGATGGGAGAGATTCAAGAATGCTTTCTCAACATATTACACCACAGAGGTGAATGCTGCCAACTGTGCCATTTATACAGCTGCAATATAATCATACCAGAAATAGTGGCTGTAACAAGCAACCATTCAATGAGAGTATTCAATAATTATAATTAAATGCTTATAATTCTTACTAAGTAAAGAATGGCTAAAACTTATCATCAGAGCAACTATTTCAGATGGCTCAGGTAGACTTGGATTTGTTTTCATCTTATAAAAATAATCATCAGAGCTATGTCTGACAGTAATATATGAAACATTCATATGCAGGAAAACTATATACTGTGCAATGTGAATGATGTATATCAAGAATTTCTGTTTGTATATCAATGGCTCCCATTACAAGGACTAAAATGTGGATTCTCAGAGGTAAGTGTTATAGTGTTATGACTACTTGCAACTATCCTACATCTTTTTTTAAAGCCCAAGTAGGAGCACATCACATCTTCACACAACAAATACTCTAAATATAAAAGAGCAACATCAGTAGCAATGAAAACCTTACCTTACCTTACTGCCGTAGGATCCCTTTCTACTGGGTTCCAGCAGCACTCAAGAAGCTCCACATCCACTGGGCTCTGAGAATCCCATATAAAACAACTTGAGATTGTTAGAACCTTGGTAATTAGATGTATCACTATGATAGGCAACAAAATATGACAAGATATAATGTCTATGAACATACTAAAATATACATACATGTAGACTTATGAAGATGAGAGACAATATTGTATACTAACAATATCAAATGCAAAGTCTACTCCTAACTACCTAAAGATGCAGTTTATAATATCCTTTTAGCTTGTGCTAAACCTACTAAGATTTTCTATATTACTAAATTATTTCTTTTAATAATCTATTGTGACCAATAAATTCATGAGTAAAATTGCTTGAGTATTTCAAAAAGTTTAATAAATAAAATGTATGAGTATTTCAAATAGTTAAAATCATCAGTAATTATTACTTTATGGTATAACATCCAATCACATAATTTATGAATAAATTATGTAAAAAGTTTTTAAATCAGTTGAATGGAATAAAAAAAATAAACATATATTAGGCAATAAAAAGGGGTTTGTTTTCAGACTGAATATCATCTGCATCTACAAAACAAAGCACTTCCTTCATACAAAATAATGTTCATATTGTATCCATACCATAAAGAACTACCTACAAAATAATGTCCATATTGAAGCTCTACAACAAAGCATTTCCTTCAAATGAAATAATGTTCACATAGGAGTTGTACAACAAACCATTTCCTTTGAACAAAACAATGTCCATTTTTTATCCATACAACAAACATTTAAAAAAAAATAATGTCCATAATGCTGCTATAAAACAAAGCACTTCCTTCGTATAAAATGATGTACATACTGTAGCTATACAACAAAGCACTTCCTTCACACAAAATAATGTTCTTGTTGTTTCTACACAATAAAATGCTCTCTTCATATAACTTCCTTCATAAAACCTGTCAAAGTGTGCAGGAGCAAACATCATAAGGATATTTCCCTGTAACATACCAAATAAATGATATGACTGACTTTGTACTACGTGTATGCAAAAATGCTTTCTGGTGGGATTCCAAAAACGTTAAAACAAAAAGTCCCCATATAAGAAATAGAGGAGTTGGAGAAGAATAAAAGGAAGATAGTGAATGGGGACAAAGGAGAAAAAACAGTGCCCACCTATAACCTGTGTCATAAATGATAACCGAGAGAGGTGGAAGTGGGGGACTGAAAACCCACCACTCTTTAATGAACTGTAAAAATAAGAACACAAGGAGCCAAGCAGGTACTAACAAACATTTGAGTACAGTGGCATATCTAAGGTATTGCAGGTGGTTTGGGCACCACTCAACAGTTTTGTTTGTTGACATATGCTACCCAACTGACATTTTTAACGGTTTGGTTTTGTGAGGTAAAAAAAGAAACTCGCCTACTTTTCAACTATAGTAATATTTTGCTACTATCAGTTGCATTACTGCTTCTACATTACAATTTTGATCAAATAAGTCTTTCAGTCTTTAAGAGTTTATATAAATTTAAGTTTGGCCTCACTCTTCAACAGTATATAATTACACAATATATATTTCTATAAACATCCACTGTATATAAATTTTCAATCAAGCCAGGGGTGCAATTTCAGTGCTAGCCATTGGCGCTATTTCCCCAAGATACGCCCCTGAATAGTTAGGGGTATTTTCTAACTCAAAACACTTTTTGTTTCAAAACTGAAAGATAAGATATTCAACACTTCTATACTTGAAATAATCATGGAAAATATATCAAATGCTCATTTACCAATACATACTCACTGAATATGATGCAATGGAGCAGAAACATTTTAAAACTGACTTCATTTAACAGCTTAATTAAGTGCCATTAAGAGGACTAAATGCAATTTTAACACCATATTTATATTAAGAATGAAAAATACTTCTTATAATGAGTTTTTAAAGGAAATTTATTTTTCTGAGAAAAATACCAAAAATTGAAGGTAATAGTTCAGGATATTTTTTAGCTCCAAAAAGTTTTTGTTTCAAAATTGAAAGATAAGATATTCAAACACTTCTATACTTGATATAATCATAGTTAATGTATCACAATGCTCTCAGTGATGGATACATACCGAGTAAGTAAAATGCAAAGGATCACAAGATATTTTAAAATTGATTTTATTAAACACCTTTATTGAGTGTCATTAAGACTGCTAAACAATATTTTAACACCATATTCTATTCAACATGAAAAATACTTCTTATGATAAGTCTTCTTCTCATAAGTTTTCAAAGGAAATCTATTTTTATGAGAAAATACCAAAATCCCAGAAATAGTTCTGTATTTTTTAGCCAAAAAACTTTTTGTTTCAAAATTGAAAGATAAGATTTTCAAACACTTATACTCTTAAAATGATATGGAAAATATATCATAATGCTCTCAGTTACTGATATATATACTCAGTAAATACGATGAAAGGGAACAAAAATTATCTTTAAATTGACTTCATTTAACAGCTGAAGTAAATATCATGAAGACAACTAAACGTCATTTTAACACCAGATTTGTATTTAGCATGAAAAATACTTCTTATAATTAGTTTTTAAAGAAAATATATTATTCTAAGAAAAATACCAAAGATTGTAGGTTCAGCGTATTTTTTAGCTCAAGAAATATTGTTTCAAAATCGAAAGATAAGATATTCAAACATTTCTATACTTGAAATAATTATGGAAAATATATCATAATGCTCTCAATCACTGATACATACACAGTAAATGTGATGCAAAGGAACAGAAATATTTTAAAATTTACTTCATTTAACAGCTTAATTGAGTGTCATCAAGAGGACTAAAGGTTTTTTAACAAGAGATTTGTATTTAGCATGAAAAATACTTCTTATGATGACTTTTTAAAGCAAGTCTGTTTTTACCTCCAAATACCTTTTGTTTCAAAATTGAAAGAAAAGATATTCAAACACTTCTATACTTAAAATAATCATGGAAAATATATCATAATGCTCTCAGTTACCAATACATACCCAAAAAATACGATGCAAAGAAGCAGAAAATATTTTGAAATCTGCATTTAACAGCTTAATTGAGTGTCGTTAAGATGACTAAACGTTATATTAACCCCAGATTTGTATCCAGCATGAAAAATACTTCTTATTATGAATTTTGAAAGGAAATATGTTTTTCAGAAAAAAATACCAAAATTTGAAGGAATAAATAGTTAAGGTGATTTTTAGCTCCAAAAACTTTTTGTTTCAAAATTGAAAGATAAGGTAATCAAAGATAATCAAACACTCCTATACTTGAAATAATCATGTTTAATATGTCAGAATGCTCTCAGTTACCTATATATACCTAGGAAATGAAAATGCAAAAGATTAGAAAATATTTTAGAATGAACTTTTTTAACAGCTTTAGTGTCATTAAGATGTCTAAATGATTTATTAACACAATATTTTTATTCAGCATGAAAAATACTTCTTGTAAAAAGTTTTTAAATGAAAAACTTTTTGTTTCAAAATTGAAAGATAAGATATTCAGATACTTCTATATTTGAAATAATCGTGGAAAATATATCATAATGCTCTCACGCACCGACACACACCCAGTAAATGCGATGCAAAGGAGCATAATATATTTTGAAATTGACTTCATTTAACAGATTGATTGAATGTCCTGAAGACGACTGAACGATATTTTAACACCAGATTTATATTCATCATGAAAAATGCTTATTATAATGAGTTTTTAAAGAAAATCTATTTTTCTGAAAAAATGCCAAATTCAGTACTGAAGATAACAAACAGTTCAGGGTAATTTTCCACTCATTTTTTTTTCTTTTTTTTTTCAAAATTGAAAGATAAAGTATTCAAACACTTTACTTGAAATAATCTTGGAAAATATATCATAATGCTCTCAGTTACCATTACATACCTAGTAAATACAATGCAAAGGAACAGAAAATATTCTGAAATTGCCTTCATTTAACATCTTAAATGAATGTCATAAAGATGAGTAAACAATATTTTAACTCCAGATTAGTATTCGGCATGAGAAGTGCTTCTCATAATTAGTTTTTAAAGGAAATCTATTTTTCTGAGAAAAATGCCAAAAATTGAAGGTAGTACTTCAGCGTATTTTTAGCTCAAATAATTTTTTGTTTCAAAATTGAAAGATGAAATATTCAAACACTTCTATACTTGAAATAACCATGGAAAATACATCATAATGCTCTCATTTACGTATGCATACCCAGTAAATACGTTGCAAGGAGCAGTAAATATTTTGATATTGACTTCATTTAACAGCTTACTTGAATGTCATAAAGAAGACTAAACAATATTCTAACACTAGATTTGTATTCAGCATGAGATATACTTCTCATAATGAGTTTTTAAAGGAAATTATTTTTCTGACAAGAATGCCAAAAAATGAAGGTAACAGCTCGGCATATTTTTTAGCTGAAAATTTGTTGTTTTGAAATTGAAAGGTAAAATATTCAAACACTTCTCTTCTTGAAATAATCATTTAGAATATATCATAATGGTCTTAATCACCAATACATACCCAGTAAATACGATACAAATTAACAGGAATATTTGAAAATGTCTTCATTTAACTGCTTAATTTGAGTTTCATTAGGACAAAATGTTATTTTGACACCATATTTATATTCAGAATCAAAAACACTTCTTATAATCAGTTTTTAAAGGAAATTTATTTTTCTGAGAAAATACCTAAGATTGAAAGTAATAGTTCAGGAGATTTTTTAGCTCAAAAAAATCTTGTTTCAAAATTTAAAGACAAGATATTCAAAGATTTCTATACTTTAAATAATCATGGAGCATATATCATAATCTACTTAGTGATTCATACCCAGTAAATACGATGCAAAGGAGCAGAAAAAAATTTAAAATTGGCTTCATTTAACAGCTTCATTGAATGTCATAAAGACTGCTAAATGATATTTTAACACCAGATTTGTATTCAGCATGAAAAATACTTCTTATAATGACTTTTTAAAGGAAATCTGTTTTTCTGAGAAAAATGCCAAAAATTCAGGATATTCTTTAGCTCAAAAAACTTTTTTTTTTTCAAAATTGAAGGACTAGATATTTAAATACTTCTATACTTGAAATAATCATGAAAAATATATCATAATGCTCTCAGTTACCGATACGTACTCAGTAGATAAGATGCAAAGGAACAGAAATATTTAAAATTTACTTCTTTTAGCAGCTTAATTAGATGTCATTAAGAGGACTAAAAGTTATTTTAACACAAACTTTGTATTCAGCGTGAAAAATACTTCTTATAATGAGTTTTTAAAGATCTTATTTTATGAGAAAAATACCAAAAATTGAAGGTAATAGTTACAGTGGCATATCTAAGGTATGGTAGGTAGGGCAGGTTCCCTGAGCGCCACTTGAAGGGAGGCGCCACTCATCAGGTTTGTTTTTTGACATATGCTACCCGATTGACATTTTTAATGGTTTGGTTTTGTGAGATAAAAAAGAAACTCGCCTACTTTTCAACTATAGTGATATTTTGCCACTGTCAGTTGCATTACCGCTTCTATATTACAATTTTGATCAAATAAGTCTTTAAGAGTTTATATAGATTTAAGTTTGGCCTAACTCTTCAACAGTTTATAATTACACTGTATATATTTTTGTATACATCCACTGTATGTACATTTATAATGAAGCCAGGGGCGCAATTTCAGTGCTTGCCATAGGCGCTATTTCTCCTAGATTAGCTCCTGATTCTCAAGGAATATCTCATACTCACAGGATGTTGCCACAGAGAGAAAAGGTTTATCAACTTCAAAACCTACCGTAGAATCCTATGGTAGGTGAATTATTTGCAATTCACCTCCTGCAGCTTTAAAGTGAAATCATAATTTGTACAATAATTTGTTTTGGTATCATATGTCATTGTCAGGAATCACTCAAAATATTAAAAAGTGTAGAGGAGAAACTGACTTTAGAACAGTAGAGATTGTTTTCTTTCTTGATCACTTCCTGTTTCGACTGTGGAAGATGTTCTCATCTAACTTTTTATCAGACTGTTATTTACTTCCACAATCATATATACACATAACCCCTTTAGGACCCCATTAGGATCACATTAGTGCATCTTCACCAGACTGGATTGGATTCTTCATGATTTCTTATTGGTTGTTGCTTCTTTTGAGTTTTCATATAACAAATGATCATTCTTCTGTTACTATTATGGTCTTACTCTATGCAAATTCGAGCCTGGTCTGATTCAGCACATAAGTCGGCAAAGATTCAAACTAAGGTCGCTGAGCAACAAACATAAGTTCTTTGGTAGACATATATGCTGTTTGTATTGTTTGCATGTAGTAGTTCTTTCTGTATTAGCAATTCTCATTTGGTGATTTTCTAATGCTGTCACTTTGTTTCCAGTTGATTGACACACTTCTCTTGTTTATTGTGAACCCTTCTATAGCATGCTTTGTTTCTGTTATTATGTACATTCCCACCTTAGATTGTATTAATGTTTAAAATTTTGTTGATAGCAGTCCTCAGCTTTTTGTTCATACCCAGTCTTCTCCTGCATAAACACATAGGTAATCCTTCTTTGTGTATCTTTTCCTGCAGGTGGTTGCAATTCAAGTGGGAAATCACCCTTGTTGAGGCTTTATCATCATTAAGAGACAGAAAGGAGTACAGTCTCATTAAGAACTTTCTCTTATCAAAGCAGTCCATCATTTCCCTGCTCATTAGTGAAGTGTATCCTTGATGCTGCAGGGATCACATCAAAGGGGCTCTAGGATTGTAGAATAATGATAATGTTTATAATAATGAACCATGCTTATTTGATCCAGTCACTTTATTTTTCCTTTAATCTTAAGTATTCAAACATATCATTCTTTTAACTTTCTCATTGACCTCCTTAGTCATTAATGATGTGCTTTTAATGTTAGTTTCCTGACAAAATAATCTTTACCCCTTGTTATTTTTCTCCTTCAGGGTAGTGAGAGTGTTGACTCCAGTCCTGAATTTGATGCAAATGCACAACGAGAACTTATCCAGTCTCTTGAGGCTAAGAATAGGGATATCATGAGAGAAATAAATGCTTTAAGGTAAAACCATAATGCTCTGACCATTTATGTTATTTACTTCTAATTTCTATTTTCCATTGTGTAGTAAGGAAACTTTCAAGTAATCTTTCTGTTGATGAGCTTGTAAAGGCTGTAGTATAGAATTTAGGTGAATATAAGAAAAATGAACAGGTCAAACATCCTTGATGTAAACCCACCTTCACTGGGAACCACTCATCTTCCTCCCTTCTTACTGGCACAGATACTTTACTCTTGGTAAAAATTTATTACATTTAGGAACTTACCCTTTACATCATATATTCACTGCTACTTTCATAAGGCCTCTCTTTCAACTCTATCAGTTTCTTTCCCCAAACTCACAATAACCACAAACAGTTCCCTTTCTTTCTCAAGTACATCTCACACATTCTTCAAAGTAAATGGCTGGCCCAAACATCTCTTCCTCTCCTGAACTCACAGTGCTCATCTCCAGTCAGATATTTTGTGCATGCCAGTACCCTCTCAAGCTTCGCCATTCCATACACCTAACCAGATATACTCAACAGACTCAAGACTCTGTAATATGAGTGTTTTCTTTCATTCCCCTTGCCTTTATGTAAAGGTACACATGCAATTTTATCAGTCCTAAGGCACCTCACCATGGGTCTAATGAATAGAATGGAGAGGGAGGCAAATGCCATGCATGCTGAGAGTCATGAGGCATAGTAGTTGAATCACTAGCTGTATGCAGATGACACAGAAGATGATAACATAGTTTGGGAGTGTGTGAAAGGAGAAAGGGGAGAATAGATATGAACAGAAGTAAGGGAATGGGATGCAGCAGGAGGATGAGGCAATGTATGTTTGAGTGGGAAGGACCTGGAGAAATTGAAGTGCTTTAGACACCTGAGAGTGAATGAACAATGGATGGATCCATGAGGGCTAAAGTGAGTCATAGTGTGAAAACTAGGCCAAGACCGAGGGTACATTCAAAAGTGTGTGGAAGGAGAGATCTTTAAGGACAAAGTTGAGCTTGTTTGAAGGTACAGTAATCCTGACAGCATTGTATGAATATTTATCATAGGCTTTTGATAGAAAATAAAAGAAAAATGGTGGACTTGTTGGGAGTGAAGTGCCTGAGGATGGTTAGTTGTCTGAGGTGGGGTGATCATGTAAGAAATGACAGTGAAAGAGAGAGGAGTGGTAGTAAGTATAGTGTGACTAAGAGCTGACCAAGGTGTACTGAACTGGGTTGGACATATGGAGAGGATGAGTGAAGGAAGGGTAAGAGCATCTCTGTGTCACTAGAAAAGAAAGCAAGGGGCAGGGGGAGACTGAGAACAAGATGGAAGGATGAAGTGAAGGAAGATTTGAGATATTAGTGCCTAAACAAAAATGAGAGTGAGAGGCATGCATGGAACAAAACAAATTGAATTGTTGTGATATACAGGTAGAGGGTTTCTCAGTTATAGGTGATGAGCATTGGTTTTAGTACATTATACATGACAAACAGGAAGTGGATATATGCAAATGGTGTTGTTGTTCATTTATTTCTTTTCTTTTTCACTGTGATGGGGAAATTATTGAGTATAAACAAAAAGGTAAAGAGAAATGTACGCAGGCAT
>JAUUDZ010404174.1:0-15406 GCA_032361705.1 Panulirus versicolor | reverse complement strand
AGTGTCCCTTGAGAGGCACCATGGCCACCACAGGTCCCGGGTCTGAGAGCCATTCATGCCAGCAGTGTCACGCCAAAGCCAGACCAGCAGCCTACACACATCCCAGAGCTCCTTAATAAGAACTAATTCTACCAGTATAGTTTCTTCTCCTCTCATAGCTACATCTACCGTAGTCGTAGTCTCCTCTATCAGTTACTCACGCCACCATACTCCTCTCTTAACTGTTATCTTGAACACTACCAACTATCATCTCCTCCACAATGCTTGCTACCAACCATCCCCTCCTCCTACATAATGCTTTGGTCTGGCCAGTCTATAGACTTACTTGGTGTGTTTCAGTGAGTTTATCAATTGGAAATATTTGACATGTTACTGCTGATCCATTCAACAATTTTAGGTTTCGCTTTGGCGCTACAATGAATTCAATAAAAATCTATCAGCTACAATAAGATAAATGCAACACTGAGAATTTTATACAATGTAAAGTGTTCAGTAAAAGGAAAGGGTTTAAAACACTTACAAGTCTTCAATCTTGACACATCTTGCCAGAAAGGTGCCACTGGTCGTCATTGTGGCTCTCTTCCAGCCTCCACTGGCTTCCTCCGGCTCCTCGGCCAGCCTCTGCTTTTTCACAATGACACAGCCAGGAGGCGGGGGTAAGGTGACCGGGGTGAGATCCAGGGGCCGCCTGTCCCTACCCCGACCCTCTCGCGCCGTCTTACTATCCTTAGTGACGGTGGCGAAGAGGCCGTTCTCGATCTTCAGAGTGACGCTGCTCACCTGTCGCCCGCTCTTTCGCGACCCCTCCTTGTTGTTGGGTGTGGGAGGGGACTGAACGACGCAGCAGCCGTACGTCGGATTGTCTTGGTGGAAGACATTTCTGACCTGAGACTTACATTCGCCTCTCGGCTCACACTCCTTTTCAGACGGGGACAAAACGTTGACGTCTGTGCCATGGTTCTCCTGCGCTGCATCTGCCACTTCAATCTCCGCGCAGGTGGAGTCTGAGAGGAAGCCCGAATCAAACGTGGTGTTGCCCAGGTGAGCACACGACGAACTGGCGGACGAAGCCGAGGATGGCAGCGGCAAAGGAGTAGACTCCTTTAAGCTCCAGTCTCGAAAGTGCTTGGCATCTTTAGCTTGGAAGTTCCTGGGTAATGTGTCGGTGCCACCCGGCCGGAATCCCGTGCCGGAGGGACCAGATTCATTCGGGTGGGAGGACAAGTTGGGCGTGGAACCATACTGAGGTGAAACTTTCCCTTCATTCAAGTTGGTGTCGGTCGATCGGAAACTCGTGGACCTCAGGTTATTGAGCTTTGACACTGGGTGGTTCGCAACACCGTGAACTTGGCTGGAGTAAGAGCCCGGAGATCGTAGGTTATTTGGGAAGCTCGGGTCATCCTCACACGTTCCTGAGTTGTACTTTGAAAATCTCTGTATTTTCGTCTTAATAATCTGAGATCTGAAAATCTGAGGCTTAAGGACTTGGGATTTGAGAATCTGGCTCTTGAAAATCTGCGACTTTAGTACGCGCTTACTGTCGCCTCCAGGGTCTTCGGACTGGTGCCGAGAGGAGTCCAGCATTCCGCCTAAGATGAACTGCTTGATGGCTGAAACGGAGCCGCTGTCAGTACGGGAGATGGGGCTGTGAGGCATCATGCCAGAGAGGTGCACTGCCTGAGCCCGGCCGCTCAAGCCACTCACGTCGTCAGGTCCTCCAAGTGCACCTCAACACTTTCCTTATCACATAACAGAGAGACTACTGCAGGAGGTGCACCAACATCACATGGTCATTTTGCCCTTCCATCATCTCTTTGAAAGGACGAGTCTCTCCCTCACATGAGAACACACCCGGTATCTGGGTCGACACCATAATTCAAGCATTTTTTTATATATATATATATATATATTGCAAGATTTGTTCAAGTCTCCAACAAGGAAAGAGACACAGCTTTCGCCCTCTTTTTTTTTCTCAAAACAATCCCACTCGAACGCTCTCTCGAAGAGGGAGGACCGAACCACGTACGAAATATGTATTTTCTTTACCTGTTCATCGTGGTTGTAGCTGTCCAAAAGCTATGATCTCTTCGCTATCAATAATCTATACTACGATACGAGATAAGAAGTAGAGTCAAATTTCATTTCTCGAACCCTCTCTTTAATCTGGAGTCGCTAT
This sequence comes from Panulirus versicolor, assembly GCA_032361705.1. NCBI lineage: Eukaryota > Metazoa > Arthropoda > Malacostraca > Decapoda > Palinuridae > Panulirus > Panulirus versicolor. Next base: position 13,230 of record JAUUDZ010404174.1, on the reverse strand, counting down.
ATATTTCCTCTCTCTACAGAGATATAATCACTGTGTTTTCATTATGTCCTTTACTGCAATACTCTCATTATTTCCTCGGTCATCGTATATACATATTTTCAACACTAATGGCTTATTTCTTTTCAAGTTTTCAACCTGCAATCACAGCTAGAATAAGATTCCTCAAAATACACCTACTGAGATATCACAATACACAGACGCTACACAGTAACGCAATGAATTCATACAGTAAACGACTTGGTATACAGTATACATACAACGACAAAAATTGGCAAGCATTTTCCTACTTCCCCCAAGCCCCCTGGCGCGCACACAAACCCACCCACAAATACGAACCCACCCTCCTACCAACTAATACATGCAGACAGACCTCTGTAGTGTAGTGGTTAATGGATCCTAAGTCGGGACTACTTGGGTTCGAATCCTGGGCACGGCTGTGGTCCCAAATCCAACCCAGGTGTTTATCCTCCCCTCGAGGCTGGTAACTTGGTCTAGGGCGGTGTGTGTGTGTGTGTGTGTGTGTGTGTGTAATCTAATATGATGCAATAAATATGACAGCCACATGAGATAAACTGACCATTGTGACGGATAAGTTATTATAACCCAGGAAGTAACCCAGTGGGAGTTCAGTGTGACATAAACTGGCTAGCGTGATGGATAAAATACCCCAGGCTACGACACGGTCAGCCCAGTGTGCTGTAAACTGCTCAGTGTGACTGACATGGTACTAACTATCCAGACCCAGGTATCTCCTAGTGTGTCACGACAGTGTGAGTGACATACTCGACGGCGTGTACGGAAGCTGGTCATGCAGTGACATGGAGGATGAAAAAAACACAACGAATGGCAACACTGCCAGTGTATCTCTGTACCAGGGTAAATATTACGATTACGTTTCAGACCTGAGGGATAATTCCATAGGGGATCCGGGGAGACTTAGAGGATTATATTTAACGCAAGCACATTGTAGTAGAGGTATTTAAACACACGTAGAAATAAAGCTTTAATGTGATCATCATTTTCTCCGATCCATACGAATCTTGGATGTGCTCATGCTGGTATATGTGAATAGCACGTCCGGAGACCAGCGTATCGTAGGAGCGATAGCCACTGAGACAAACGCGGGGAGGTGGCCGATTGGCTGGCACATCCTGGGGAGGATGTTTATCTTCCGCTGCATACCAAAACCACGTGGTTGTTCCATCGAGGTTGGCGCCTCCCCTACATTCCAACCACCTGGCTTCTTTTTTTTTTCTTTTTTTTACAGAGGGAGACGCCTCCCTACGCCCCAACCGCTTCGCCGTTTCATCGAGGTAGACACCTCCCTACATCCCATCCACCTCGCTGTTTCATCGAGGCAGACACCTCCCTACAGCCCAACCACCTGGCTGTTCCACCGAGGTAGACGCCTCATTAACCCCGCCTCTTCCATCATGAACGCCTCCCTACACCCCACCCATATGACTATTCCATCTAGGTAGACGCCCCCCTACACCCCAACCACATGACTGTTCCATCGAGGGGGATGCCTTCTTACATCCCAGTCACCTGGCTGCTCGAAACTACTATGAGCATTGCCTTATTAACTCCTCCATCGAGATCAGCTTATTATGTGACCTTCGCAGTCGCCGCTCTGTCGGAGCCCGAGCGGTGCCCCTAGCTCCAGCCAGCTCCTCCCTCACCCACCCCTTCCGCTCACTGCAGGACCCCACACTAACTCATTCTCCACCAGTGTGGCACTCGGTCCAAACCTTAAGCCACAAAATGCACTAACCCCATTAATATGTCATTAGATCCTCCTGGGCTAAATGATGGAAAAGCTTTGAGTCAGCTTAATAGAGAAAAATAATAAGCACACAAGCGCAAACAAATGCACGATTCCTGCGCTTGAATCCTCATCCACCTGTTTGGAATCCGTAACAACTGTGTTTGAATCCTCATTCATCTGTGTTTGGATGCTACAAACCTTGTGTTTGGATGCTTAGTCATCAGCATTTCGAAGCATAAATGAAATCGAAACCCGAGTTTCCATTGTCGGAAGACCAAGTGCTGGTATACAAGCGGACTGACACAGGATATGCCAGCGCTCAAGCGTTGCCCTGAGATGAGGCCGTCCGAGTTTGTCCTCCCTCTGTGAGCTGATGTTAAATCATGCAGTAGCGAGTTAAGGCGATGTCTGGTCATAATCCTTTGTAACAGTAAGTAGCCCCTCACTCGATTGTTAAGCTCTCGCGTATTAGAACCACCCGAAGCAAACCAGTTTGGTGTTCTTAGTAAACTAGCTGGTCTTCAGAGTAAACCAGTTTTTTTTTTTTTCTCTCTTAGTGTAAGCATTACTGACGGGGTTGGGCAAGCGAGAGGAGAAAAAACACACGGAGGGTTAGAAAAAAAAAAATAAGACGGAGCGGGGATGCACGAAGAAACACAAAGCAAACATGGCTGTGTGGCCGGAGATATTCAAGTGGTTCGGAGAACCAACCATTCGACAGCCAGAGGGCTCATCGCCATCACTCCTCCGATAAAACGACAAGCAAGTTCAGGGGCACCATGAAGATTTAGGGACTCCATGATGATTAGCGAGACACAAAAGGCTTCTTCTACAGGGGAGAGAGATCTACGCTATGAACTCCGGCGGGGCAAAAGAACCAACCTGCTCAACGCCAGAGGACGCCATACAGATCAACACGGAGATATCTTACATTAGCGTCAGTCTTCCCGGCCAACAATCCATCTTTGGTGAATCATGATGCGGCCCTCCGGCCGGATTTACATGCCAAGTACTCGCCCAGGAACTACAACATTCATTAAAACACAAGGGCGTCAGTCCGCGACCCTGGGGAACGCCGCACGCAACCTTAACCAGCTATGTTTATGAGATTTATGACCGTATTCGCTGGACGCATGCTAAGGCCACATGCAGGCTATACGCTAAATATGCAGCTTATGCTCAAAACTGGTTGTGCATTCTGGTCATGCCATACACCAATGTCATACACTCTAAATATATATAATGTCCGTCATACACTTCAGATATATCGTGTCCTCAGTCTCTGCCATACCACTTGAGTTATGCCATATATTCGAGACATATGATATCTCAAGACATGCTATAATCTCAAGGCATGACATATACGTAAGGAATGCTATACATCACATATGCCATACACACAAGATATACAAGGCACTCAAGACACAGCATACACTCAAGGAAAAGCATACTCTCAAGTTGTGCCTTACACTCGAGATGCCATATACTCAAAGTATGCTATACTCAAGGCATGCCATACACTCGACATACCACACACTCAACTAGAGCTATACACTTAAGGTATGCCATAAATTCGAGATATAACGTGCACGTAAGACAAAACATACAATGAAGACTCGCTACACACTCGAATCATGCACCCAAGATATATACACTTAACACACCACACACTCATAGACATTACATAAAACTGAAACCCACTCATCAAAACAGAACGTACACTTAAGACAACAAACCTGACATACTCTACACTCAACTCAAGCCACACACTCAAATAACCGAATAAAATTAAAATACACTAAAGTATACACTCACAACATACCGCACACTAAATACATACACTATTTATACCATGTACTCAAGAGAGATCATACACTTATATCCTGCACTCAAGACATCTTATACACTTGTTATGCCATAGATGAACATCATCTTATGCACTCAAGATATACTAAATGCGTGGTACACACTAGAGTCACACCATACAATCAGGAAGTACCAAACACTCAAGAGATACTGTACATTTTTAGGTTACACCACTCACTCAATACATCCTATGCACTCAAGATATAACATGCACTCAACACCTACAATACAATCAAGTTATATCACACACTAAAGATATACTCTCAAAACATGCCATAAACTCGGGACATACTTCACAATTATGACATATTTTACACTTAAAGTCATACCATGTTCTTATATCATACACAAGATCTGCCACTACACTCGTCATATAATACGCTCAGCATGAGATACACTTAGGTCATGAAATACACCGAAGTCATGCAAAACATTCGTCCAGGGATACACTCAAGTCATGCAACTCACTCGTCAAGGGATACACTCAAGCCATGCAGTACATTCAAAGGACACATCCAAGCCATGCAGCACACTCGTCCGATACGCTAAAGTCATGCAATACATTCGTCAAGAGATACACTTATGTCATGCAACGTACTCGTCAAAAGATAAGCCCAAGTCATGCAATACACTCATCAAGAGCTACACCCATGTCATGCAGAATACCCGTCAGATACAATCACGTCATTCACCACACTCACCAGGAGGCTCACTCAAGTCATACAGTACACTCAGGAGGTTCACTCAAATCATTTAATACACTTGCCATAAGGTTCACTCAAGTCATGCTATACAATGAGGAGGTTCAACCGAGTCATGCAATACAATCAGGGGGTACACTCAATTCATGCAATACACTCAAGAGGTTCACTTACGTCATGCAATTCACTCGCCAGGAGGTACACTCAAGTCATGCAACACATTCAAGAGGTTTACTATAGTAATGCAATACACTCGCCAGGAGGTACACTCAAGTCATGCAACACACTCAAGAGGTTCACTCAAGTCATGTAATACACTCGCCAGGAGGTACACCCAAGTCATGCAATACACTCAAGAGGTTCACTCAAGTCATGCAATACACTCTTCAGGAGGTACACTCAAGTCATGCAATACACTCAGGAGGTATACTCAAGTCACGCAATGCACTCGACATGCTAGTTACTCAAGCCATGAGATACTGCCACTCATCAAGGCTGAACATACTGGAACACTCAAGGAACCTAAGCACTGCCCGTTCCAGACGCACTTCTTCACCCAAGATGCTCGGTAGTTATGGGAGCTTATGGCCTGCGGCTGCTAACAGCCTGGTTGACCCGACGAGCAACAGCGCTGCGTAGCCCAAGACCAAACTACAGGAGGCGAAGACCAACAACACCCTCCCTTGAAACTGAAGCGAGGAAGTAATCAACAGAAGTTCATCCAGGGTACTGAAAATCCTCCTCCTCCACACACACACACACACACACACACACACACACACACAAGCAATGTACTGAAATGATAAGAACTACGGTGATGGTATGAGGCTTCGTTGTCGTAACGAAACTCTGGTCGCAACTTACAATGAGATGGACTCAAGTCACGCGAGGCTTTCGTTACGAGGCTTATCAAAGTTACGAAACGGGCGTGAATTACGACACGTCAAAGCCATGTGCAAGGTTCGTACGATATTCTCAAGCGATGTGACGCAGGAGTAACGACACTCGGTGTAAATCATAGCGTATCTCTACTGATCCCTGGCGCAAGAGGGTTCGATCCTTGAGCAAGAGGGTTCGATCCTTGAGCAAGAGGGTTCGATCCTTGAGCAAGAGGGTTCGATCCTTGAGCAAGAAGGTTCGATCCTTGAGCAAGAGGGTTCGATCCTAGAGCAAGAGGGTTCGATCCTTGAGCAAGAGCGTTCGATCCTTGAGCAAGAGGGTTCGACCCTTGAGCAAAGCGGTTCGAGCCTTGAAAATTACGGTTCGATTCTTGAGCATAACGGTACGACCCTTGAGTAAGACGGTTCGATTCTTGAGCAAGATTGCGACCCTTGAGCAAGACGGTATGACCCCTTAAGCACGACGAGGTGTCCCCTTGAGCGCGACGGTACAACCCTTAAGCACGTCGGTAGCTGACCCATAAATTTCAGGTCAAAGGCCAGGCCACTAAACCCAAGGATCGTACCATGATGCTCAGCGTCGTACACGTTGTGCTAAGAACCATACCTTCGTGTGAACAACTTGCAAGACATCAACTCGAACTATAGACAGTCAGGTTATAGCCCACTGTAAAAACACTGTAACATACACAGTGTGCCCGACTTCTACTGACGAAGGAACACCTTCAACGCCAAGAATATCACCCCAGCCAGAATGAACCATAAGGACGGTAGGATGTTCGTCTGCCTACCCCTCCTGTGATTGAAAGTCTCCCCCCCCCCCTCCCCCTCCAGCGGCGTCGGAGGGTACTGACAGAACAACACAGGCCAAAGGAGGCCATGTAGAGGTAACCTCCACGAAGGTACGGGGCCCGTCATAAAGCAACCCCAAGGCCAGTTTACTAGCCAAGATAAAGCTGCTGTAGCCATCGAGACAATGTGACCTTCACTCACTCCATAAACGACTGGGAACGGTAACTGCTGCGGTGGTGGTGGGGTGGACTCCACCTGACTGACCCCCTGCTGGCTGGAGAGCGCAACAGGAGCAGCAGCCGATCCTTATCCGCTTCGGAGAAAACGGCCTTCGGGCTCGCAAAGGGGCACTTGCCTCCCTTGGTCAGTCGTTGCTAACAGGTCATGAGCTTCTTTGGGTCTGTTTTTCGACTATACCTTGAACTTCGACCGACTCTTAATGTCTATGAATTAACTTCAAAAGACCCACCTCGACCCACCTCTGTACCTTGCTTTATACACTATTCTGGTCTCTTATGTATTTCCATATTTGTACAGTACAGGGGAGAGAGTTCTACACTCGTGGGGATCCCCATCTCCTGAACTTTACCAGTATAGGTACTGACCCATACACAGGATCTCATCACATATATGGTGTATGCCACGCCCTTGCTGATGTATGTTCTGCTAACACGACCTAAACTTGCTGTTCACCGCTGATATGCCTTTGTGTTGAATTCAGCCCACCTCTGTAACTTACTTGCGTACAACGCTATTCTTCACGTGTGTATATATATGGTTACTGACCTAAAGTGTTATGTATGCCACGCATTCACAGTGACTATGGGGGTCACGTCTACAGGAGTGTTAACCAATCAGCCCCTTAAAAGCCACAGAAATGGTTACAAAAGCCATGATAACACACGGCCATTAGTCTTAGACTCATGGTAAGTGTGGAGACAGCAAGTGCATGAAGAATGACTCAGAACTCTCCTTCAGATACAGCAAGAACCTGAAGAACAACCGAGGATGCCTTCAAGATACAAAACAAATCCATGAAGACCAACTTAGGATTCTCCCTAGATACAGCAGGAGCCTGGGACCAACTTAGAATAACTTAGAACACTCCTTCAGATACAGCAAAAGGCAAACTTAGGATTCCCTCCATCTCCAGGAATCAAAGTGACCTAACTGTCAACACACACACAGCCATACCCTGGTCAGTGTTGAACTAGACATGTTACATGTAATACGAGAGCCTGACAGAGGATATGTGATGGATTTAATCTTAGGCTACAGCAGTCAAGGCCCCTCTCCTGCAAGCTGTAATTATGTACGAATAACAAGATCCAAGAACATAGGCGTCCACTGTAGGTGTTTAATTTTTCACAAAAAGTCCCCAAAAGTATATCATACGTAAGTGACATATTTGCCAGCAATCACCCATGGTGTATTTACTCACACAAGTCAGTCAGTTGACCGTAATACTGTACACGTCTTTTTCTATCAATTTCACTCAAAGCATTCTATTCAAAAGTAAATTTTTTATTCTATAATTCAATATTATATTCTTTATCTTCCCTTTTTTTCCTTGCACTTTTTGTGCTTTCCTTAAGAACTAACTTCGCCGAAGACGTCCGTCCGCCTACGGAGCCTGTGACGTTACAGAGATGTACGAAATCGCTCCCGCATTAAGCACATACGCCAGTGGATAACTGGAGAACCACAACCCTCATGAACCTATTCTCACCACTGTGATCACCTCCATCACTCTCACAACCAGCATACTTTCGTACTCCAAGATCGCACCACCTCATCCAAAGGTGTGGGGATCTACAGGCCACCATCATTTACGACCGGGTGCTCTTATTCTGTACCGATACGAGGGGCTATGGACGACCACTCCAACCACGAAAAGCGACCCAACACTCACATCACAATCCCTCATGGACTACCCATGCTAGACTCGTTGTATCAGGGGTTAATGCACATTAACCACGACCCGTCAAGAGCCAACGTGATTATCATAAAGAGTCGTGTCCAAGCTTGCTTTGTACACAGCCTCGGTGTTGAGAGGCAGCTTATTGATGACATCAGCTGTGAGAAACCCATCATTGCAGGTCCATCAGGACAACATTTACCGTCGATAGCTATTCGTCAACGTCACCACAGCACCATCAAGACGTCCTCACGCATGCATAACATCCTGGTGGGAGCATCGCAGCTCATCTGTTCGACAGCACATTAAGACACCTCCTCTACACACAACAGTCTATGATCCTCTAACGGGCCGAGCCCACTTATAGCGCTACACATAAGCTGCCTTCTCCATCACCGCAGGACCTACAGCATACACACGTAATGAGTATATGAAAACTACAAGTCACTTTACTGCTGGTTACGTCGGTGTATAAAGACCAGAAGCCAGAGGTACACTGATGGATCACTCCCACTATTGGGCTGGCCCTTTGGAACCCCCTCTGAGCTTTGTAGAACACGGTGAAGGCCTTTACCAAGCCCTCTTGCATGACCCACCTACCGTGCGGTATGGTGTGACACATCGTAATGTGAGGTGTGTCACTGAATGGTCTGATGTGACACACTGTATGGTGTGGTATGACACCCAACATGTACTCCCGCCTCGGCTGACACTGCTTGGGCCCGGCACGGAAACGAACCCATGCCTGGGTATCGTAGATACAGAGGCTCTCCGACCAGCCACTCTATCTGTGTACAGTCTCGTATGGCGGTGAGGCTATCCCACTTTCACTCACGATACTGAATCCAAACAACCATTAAAAGTTTGAAAACAATTGTCGAGACAAAGTAAGACATGTTGGCTGTATGTACGCTGCCAGATCCAACAGCCATCGACTGCTATTGTAAATGTTTATCGAGTCAGAACCTCGCCATTCACAGGAGAAAATGGAAAGTAACTGTAGAGTGGGAATGAGGCCAGCAGGACCACTCCCTACCTCCTCGTCTCCGGTTACTAAAGCGGGTTTTATGATTCTCCACTCACTGATCCCACTCACATCACGGCAATGTTATTGGTGTGAGTCTCAGTTTTTGCAGAGTAACTGGAAGCCAAAGTTGGGGGACTTAAATGAGACAGAAGGGATCTAGATGCAGGTGGGAAGCAGTGAAAAGAAGAAGCCTTCATTAACCTCCATTCACTGGCTGCAAAGGGAGGTGTAGTAACAGTGGACCATACGTGACCCACGGCAGCAACATACACTCCTCCGTATGTGTCACCTGACCAGTGCTTATCATTCTGGTTGGCATGCACCAGCCGGATTTTTCTAATGCATCAGGTCACATGAAGCTCATTGCTATCATATGAATATTTCAGCACCTATTAGCCTCCTTAATGGAACACTAGAACCATTAATTCAATTCTTACTTCCATGATTACACACAAGTAATTATATCCTGGAAAAATATTACTGTGGAAGTACCATATATAATCTTACAGCTCAGGTTACATGTTAATGCTGTAATATCATTCTACTGTTTATAATATAGGGGCACTGAGCTATCATGCACTTTGTATGTGTGCAATGTGTACCTCATGGCCTTCACCCCACTTCTGTAACTTGCCTCAAACTCACCTACATTTGTAAACCTTATACACTCCAGTCTGTCGAGTGACTGTAATGCCACACCAGATCATGTGTGCAGGGAAATAAAGTCATCAGACTGCACCAACTGCCCTCAGCCGGGTCCTTCTTCACTCATCGCCTCGACCATGTCCCCGAGTAATACCACACACTCCACAACAGATCCACAAGTCCTCAAAACCTAAGTCTGTCTGCACCTTATCCAGCAGCCTCATGAGCAGTGTCTTACAACTGAAGCATCGCGTATAACCTCACAAGTACACGTTGCAGCAGCCACATACAGGCGCCTCTTCTTCTCTGTGTGTAAATGGTACGGGGAATAATGCCCGTCATGTTTTAAGACATCTGTAATTCGCCCAAGACGGATTGGTGTCCGGCATCACGTAACTCTCCCTGAACGAACCCTCAGATGTGAGCAGGAGCGTGAATAGATGTGGGTAGTGATATGAACCACATACACACCCCTTTGGGCGTGAGTCGTGACATGAACCATCCACACAACCCTCAGAAATAAGACGTAAAATGAACCATACACACACACACACACACACACACACACACACATAAACCCTCAGAAATGAGCAGTCACATGACCCCACCAACACAAAGCCTCAGATGTGGGTAATAACGCCAGCCATCCATTCAACCCTCAGGTATGAGCAACAACAAAGGGAATACAAAGGAATGCAAACATCATAGACCATCTGGCCTCTTCGAGGCTGTTTACTGTGGCAGAAGAGATAAGGAATACAGAGCCCTTTGTGGGAAAGAGTGGGAAAGCAAATAGACGGCCATGGGGAGAAGATATCTCAAAAATTTAAAGCCATGGAGACGCAAATAGGGTCAGTCGTGGGTTGGGAGAGAGAACTATTTTCAAGACTATTCCTGAACTTATCGACGATATTGCTTGTAAATCCTCCTGTATTAAAGAAAAAGGACTTTTTGCCTCATTCTACGTGAGACAGTGAGTTTGTATCCATTGCTAAGGGAGGAATTACATTGATATCGATTGGCCAGCTGTCTGGATCAAGGTTGTCAGAGCCTCTGATAATCTTGAGTACCTGCATGAGACCGCCTCTTAACCTTCTGTTTTGAGGCTAAGGTAAGGTCATCTAGACGGCTCTCAGTAAACACGTCGCTCAGGCAAGTATTAACATGAGCCATCACCACGGCACTTAGATGTTAACAGCAGCACGACCCATCTAAAGATACTTTAGCTGTAAGCAGTAACAGGGACCATCCACAAAACTGTACTGTACAGGTAGTAACAGGGACCATCCACACAACCCTACGGTTCAGGTAGCTACAGGGACCATCCACACAGCCCTGTGTTATAAGTAGTAACAGGAACCATCCACACTACTCTAGGTTACAGGTGGTAACAGGAACCACCCACACAACCCTACGGTACAGGTAGTAACAGGAACCACCCACACAACCCTACGGTACAGGTAGCAACAGGAACCATCCACACAACCCTACGATACAAGTAGTAACATAAACTATCTCGACAGATCTACGATACAAATAGCAGCATGAACTATCCATTCACACAAACACACACACACACACACACACACACACACACACACACACACACACACACACACACGCAAGATCAAGGAACAACTTGAGGCCCCGCGTGCAACTTCATCATAGGCGTCAACCAAACCTTTATAAGTTCAATTAATGCTGTGACCCAGAGCCGAAAAAGCGACCCTCAGTGTCACATTCTATACTAAATGGCCGCGCGACACATTCCACTCGTCTTATCCGGCAGCCAATTAAAGCTTCAACTCTGCCATCTTAAGGAACCTCAGAACAAGCGTCCACTGGTTTTACAGGCGACAAAAACCGATTAGACGGGTGACCCCGCCAAGAAAACGACTTCCCCCGGAGGGAGCTTACTCGTTAAGAACTTTTATATACACACATTCGTTTATCATCTATTTATTTTGATATGTTCTTTAAGGCGAGTGATGGTAAAACGACCCCAGGGCGAGCCAGAGCTGGAGGGGTTGTGGCTGCGTGCTTACTTAAGGCGTGGCGGAACTCATGACTAAGATGTAGCTACTTCGATCAAATGCTACAACGTACGTGTAACTGACTCCAGTCATTTACGTCATTGTCAGGCAGGTCATAGACACGAGACCAGTGGGAGACGCACCAACAATGACTAATGAGCAACGATTTGTGACAGACTATCTCAAATCCACTGGGCCATCGTGCCCACATTACGTCACCCCTAAACACATGGTATACTAGGCTTCCATTAGACAAAGGATACACACAGAACACACACACACACACAAAAAAAAAAAAGAACGTGAATGATCAAGAACAATGTTGAGTAACTGTGCTTTGCCACAGGAAGCAAATTACGGAACCAGTTACTGACTGAAAGTCATATACAGCTAATGGAATTTGCAGACAACGTATCAATCGATCATATATGATGTCTAATTGTACACGAAGGACAGGTTCCTCAATGATATACACACATAGCTAATCTCATCATCTTCGAGACGAGTTACCTAATGACAATCTGTGACTTATAAGAGTAACTGTTCCTAGAAAAGTTGCAAATGAATATATGATCATCGTAATGCTTAATGTGCTCAGCGGCGTTGCAACCAGCCACAGAAGTTACTTGCATCCGGGTCCTCAATTTTTACCGTTGCTAATAAGGAAATGACATCACACGAAGGCCCCCTTCGGCCATACGGTAAAGCTCAAGTCTCCAGAACAGACTCGTCTCAACACTGCCTTACGAGGTCACCACCAAACAAGCTGAACAGATGTGAGAACACTACACAAGTCTACGTCTCCCGTAACGCCAGGTCATGTGACTGAAAACTACCACAGGGAACCGGAACTCCTCCAGTATGTCACGTGAATGACATACGCCACAAGGAGCCACTGTCAGGAGCCCTAGATAAAACGACAGGGCAATCCTGTGGTCATGCCAACCACGAGTAAGGCGAGGGAAGGTGTTGCGTGTACCCGTAGTGAAAGCCTACGGTAACCCTAGGCATCTGAGTGACTAGCCATCAACCATTCTCATGATGCCTTCCAGCGGACACGACCATGGACCCCGTCCACGAGGCTATGGCTAGCTCAGCCCAGGTCATGTTAAGTGGCCGACAGAAGTGGGTTAGAGCCTACAGTGTGGCGGAGCTGGCCAGCCAGTCAGCCAGCCCCACTTGGTCTGACTCAGCACTTGTGTAACATAAACAACACACTCGTCCCTCTCACCCTCCAGCACACACACACACACTCAACGGTCGCACCTCAACACTCCCCACATCCTCTCGAGGGAAAACGGCAGTTTCTGATGGATTCCACTCGGTCCTCTTCGTAATCAGTGGAAAACATATACACATACAAGTCCTCCCACCTAACACCTCCCAGTGGCTAGAGACACTGTATCACTTGAACACACTATCTCGTGCAGTTCAAACATGAGTTTATCAAATTTGCATAAAAATAATTCCCTTTTACATGGCCGCTCCACTCTCTCTCTCTCTCCCTCTCTCTCTCTCTCTCCCTCTCTCTCTCTCTCTCTCTCTCTCTCTCTCTCTCTCTCTCTCTCTCTCTCTCTCTCT
>JAUUDZ010404063.1:0-11853 GCA_032361705.1 Panulirus versicolor | reverse complement strand
TTCCCTAACCTCCAGTTTGAGCACATTACACGCCTTTATACTTTATACATTACACGCACATTATCCTCAGCTCCTAAGACTGCCCTGATCTGACCCAATCATTGTGCGTGCTTTCTTCATAATGCTTTTCCCTGCCTGGACTTGATTACTTTCGGATAAAGTCTCATCCTCAGTGGTTTCACTGTATTCCAAAACATTCCTGGTAACAATTTTCCTTCGGCTAAGCAAGTAGATTTTCATACAAGAGCGCTACATCACGTGGTTTATATTCACTAACAACCCGTTAATCCGTCATTTGGTTAATGAAGTCATATCTACTCCCCATCCATGTTGGATCATGTTCTACAGTAACTAAAAAAAAACCCACCTTTTTCCCCATTATCTTTCCATATCCTAAGTATCCAATAAAAAAAAAGCATAATAATTTATCCCTCCCCTTATATCAGTAGGTCAATTATCCCCAAGCAATCAGTAGGTGGATTATCCCCAATGCACCATGAGAGTCATTAAGGAACTAATGTCAAATTATACCATTCCGATTCCTTTATAGTCACTCTCATGTCAAGTATTGGAATACTCCATCGGTACAGGTTACATACCTGTTTGCGCTGGAAATGAGGTCAGAATCGTTCAGAAGACATTTCAAAGAAAACGGAAAAACAATTTCAACCAATCCAAAGCTATTAAACTTAACCTACTATAACAAAATTCACTGGATGTCTGAAACGGTAATAAAACCTACCCAACCCCCCAGTGTGAAACCAATAAACAAATAATTTGTAAAATTCTAACTCTTATCCTGACTCTTGTACACTCTGTTCCCACAGATTTCGTTGTGTTTTTTCAATCATTCTGCTTCTTTAACAAAGATACACCAGCCACTAATGCCAGCAACCTGCCTTTAAGACTGAGGTTTGATAGTTCTTAGCGAGAGTAATGGGTCACCATCTTGATCCCGCCGGTCACTCAGTCAATATTATTATTTGATACACAAGATCAATCATGTGGCCTCAATAACCACAAAATCTTTTCTTTCCATTATTCATTTTAATTATCTTTTATCTTTATCATATTAAAATTATACTTTTTCTATTTTTCTAGTTTTTATATTTCATTCTTTTGTTGTTTAGAATAGGTAGTTAGGGATGATTTCAATCACATGTTAAATAGGGTTGCAGGCCTAATGACCTTCCTCATAGGTCGCTGGCCGTAAGACCCAACAAACAACATTGAGATCAATGTTCTTTACTTCATCATCCAAAACAACAACTTATTTTGTGATGAACTCATTTAACACAATAATTAAAAAAGTGATTTCCATATGTTTAACATCCTCGCCCGCGAAAACCTTTTCAATCTAGATGTCAAATTGTTAATGGTAACAAACTATATGTGTATACGACTTTGTTTACATAACATTTATTGACACCATATAATATATAATACTAACATAATTATTCACTAGATGGACTGTTTGGGTATTTTGAACAGGCGGGGTGGCGATGGGATTGAATAAAGGCAGACAGTATGAATTATGTACATGTGTATATATGTATGTGTCTGTGTGTATATATATGTATACGTTGAGATGTATAGGTATGTATATTTGCGTGTGTGGATGTGTATGTATGTACGTGTGTATGTGGGGGGGTTGGGCCATTCTTTCGTCTGTTTCCCTGCGCTACCTCACTAATGTGGGAGACAGCGACAGAGCAAAATAAAATAAATAAATAAAGATATAATCAAATGAAACATAAGCTGAATACATAAAGCAAATTGGAATATACAAATGTGGTAAGGGAAAAAAGGAATTTGCAGAACATTATGGTATCTAGAAATACCAGACACCTAGAAAGTATAGATTGTGCAAAGCTGTATAGAGAGAGAGAGAAATATAATGAATGTTTTAAAGGTATGGACAGGAAAGACTGGAAGAGGTGACAGAATTTAAGTATTTTGGAGCTATCTTGGTTAAGTTTGTTGATATAAAAGGAGAGAGAAGGGAGAGAGTAATACAAGGTAGAAGAGTCATTGGGTGTCTCTATAGGATGAAGGGTGGAGGTGTAATTATGGAAGAAGAAAGGATTTAGGGTCAGCATAATCCTCCTAACCCTGACCTATGCAGCTGAAACATGAACATGGAATGTGTTACAGAGGTTGAGAATCCAGTTTGTGGAAATGAGCTATTTGACTAGATGGAACAAAAAGAGAAATGAGGGTGCTGTATGAGAGATTTGATATGGCAGTAAATGCACAAGGGAATGAATTATGGAGTGGTAGATTGAGTGAAATTAAACCTTTTAGGTGGTTTGGGCATTTGAAAAGAATGCAAGAATACAAGGAGAGTGTATGATAGTACAACTGAAGGGGAGTGGGGTTGGTGTGAGAGGAGGAAATAGAGTGGAAGAGTACTGAAGGGAGAGAAATGGTTGAAGAATGCATTGAATGGTGAATGCAAGGGAGGCATTCAAGGACAGGGATCAGTGGAGACTCTCTTTCCATGGCTGCCCTATGGGAATGGGAATCAAGTGATATAGATAGAAAAGATAGATAGACTGGATGACAGCCAAGTGATAAGAGATTCGTGTTTGAGTGAATGAACAGCTACATTACTAGACTAAGCTTTTTATAACTGTGGCCAATCTAATGACAGGTTGCATGAGCCAAGTGACATAATGACTAAAGGAAAAGAAAATATATGACTGAACTTTAAGGTTCTGGCTAACCCAAAACAGTCCATACAGATAGGGTGTGTCGGACTTTGACAACATAGGTAATTCACTGGTTGGCACTTTAGAAGTGATTCATCAATTAGTACATTTACAGATATTAATGTTAGACATAGCCTTATATAATAATGAAACTGTGATTATATAATTATAATGAAAAACTACAAAGTAGAGATGTATAACAATTGTGTGAAATCACGCCTTGAAAAAATAACGTAAATTGTGTAATGTGATTGGATTACCAGGTAGGAATAAGGAGAAAATTCTTTCAATGGATAGAAAGTTATTTAAGTAGGAGTGAATATAGTACATATGTCAGAGGAGCCTTCTCCAAATGGGGTGAGGTCACCAGCAGAGTGCCATAGGGTCTTGTTATGTGTAAAAGAATAATTGAGTATGGTTGCTAGTGATGCAAAGGCCACGAGGGAAATGAAAAGCATGGATGACTGCATCACTTTACATATGATCCTTGACAAACTGCAGAGTTTGTACGATACTTTAGTTGATGAAGTTCAACCTTTGTAAATGTAAAGTAGACATCATTCCTAAACTGGCACCAGAGTCCTATATGAGGAGAAAGTTACGATAAACTGTCTTCAGGCTAATATCAGATAACTTTCAAGTACATGGAAAAGTAAATATTTAGCAAGCTTCTCATAATTTAAAAAGTTCCAAAAGTAGAATATGCTTCACAGGTTTGGTCACTACACCAAGAGAAGCACAAGTTGCCCTTAGTTAAGGTCTAGAGAAGGGCAACAAAGATGGTAAAATAATTAAGAGAGCTAAACTTTAGTAGGGAAAGGTGGAGGCTTTAAAATTGCCCATCTTGAAAAAGATAAGAGTGAGGGTGACCTGATCACAGCCTTTTAAGTTTATTTGACAGATTGATGATGTGGACAGTGGACAGTTCTCTGAGAGATGTAGGGATAGAACAACCAGAGGACAGAACATAGAATTAAGAAAGAAACTTGTAAATAAGGATGTACAGAAATACTTTTATGGTATTATAATGTTGGATCAATGGAACAGATGAACTGAGGACATGGTTAATGCGGACAGCAGATAGATTTAAGAGGATGTATTATGAAAGAGTGTTCAAGGCTCCATGATTATAAAATCCCTCTGTAATTACAAATTTGTAATAATGAGAATAGGTCATGATGAAAAATGTTCTTGGTATAATTACCATCCAGCAGGAATCAGTGTGTTAGAGACTTGGGACTTGACGTTGTTCCTTACCTCTTTCTTGAATCCTGCCTTACGAGAATGATTAAGACCAACTGCTTGCCAGCATAAATTAAACAATTTCTTGGATAAGGAAATGTTTAAAAAGGCCAAAACTAGATTTTACTTTGCAAGATTTGTTACTGCATCCAGAGAAGCACAAAGGGCTAATAAAGAAGATCTAGAGGTAAGCAACAAAGATGGTACCAGAATTAAGAGAGCTGAATTATGAGAAAAGGTTAGAGGCTTTTAGATTTGCCCACCTTGGAAGAGAAGAACGTAGGAGTGACCTGATCAATGGCATGGACAGCGACCAGTTCTTTGAGAGGTAAAATGACCTTACATGAAATTAAGCAAGAAACTTGTTAAAAAAAGATGTGAAGTACTTATCTAGTATAAGAGTGGTGTATGAATGGAATAAAGTGACTGAAGATATGGTTAATGTAGACAGCATATGGAAATTTATGGAGTTGTGTAATGGAGAATGTTCAAGAGATGATACTTCATGAGTGTAAATCCTCCCTCTTCCAGTAAAAATAGGTAATTACGAATGGGCAGTTACACACACAACTCTTTAACTAAAGAAAGCAAGGTAACTGAACGGTAGACGAATAATATTAAAAGTTGCACAATTAAAACCCTTGAGTGAGATTTATCAAGCAAAGAAGAGTAAGATAAGCTAACAGGCAACTCAGTGCAAAGGAACACAGAAAGATAAAATGGCCATTACTTTAAAGGGCATAGTCATGTACATTGTGAGGAGTCATATGAAATTTTTGAATAGATTTAACACTAATTGCCAACCGTCAGCACGGTTGTAGAGAAAGCTTTTGGTTAGATTGAACCAAAGATGAATGAATTTCTGTTCTTGACCTCCTATGGAAGACACTGAAGCCCTTAACTTAGAAAGATAATTGTTTGAGGAATATGAGGTAGAAGATACAGCAAAGCAAATCAATTAAGCAAATAGCATAGTCTGGCAATAAGTGGCATTTTGGAAGAGGTGGAAAGATTTTAACTTAATGATTGTAGCATTGAAGTAAACTGACTGCTATTTATAGACATCTAGGGCAGCAAGAAAAGAGCCAAGTCATCTCAACCAGGAAAATTGATTTTCAAAAACCAGAACAGGAAATGATAGGCAAACCAATCACTTGACCTATTTGACAATCGGCCCATGAATCTTAGGAGACACCCATTGCATATTAAAACAATGACATGGTAAGGAATACAAAGAAAAAAAATGTAATTTAAGACAAGGATTGATGAATATGAGTTTAAAACATGTTCTGGGAAGAACACCAGAGTCAGTGGGAAATTAGACAAGGTATCCCTCACATTATGAAGTGTAGAATATACCACCCAGAAGAAAGTAAGAAAATAAGACATTGGAGGATATAGCCAGGGAACATAAAAAGTGCCAGAGAGCACTGGTGGTGGAGGAACTATGTATAATCATCAGGGAATTTTACAGCAAAATTCGGCAAGTAGGGAATGCTGTCACCATAGGTAAGTATGACAAGTTAGACAAGGTAGGGTATGACAAGCACGAACTAAGAGCTGATCCTGAAATTGAAGAAAACCACAGAGCTGAGTAACTGGAACCAAGGAATGATCAAGTAAAAAACTGGCTGAGATAATCCTAGGAATGAATGAAACTACTGAGCTAAATATAAAAGAAGAAAAGAAAAGAACAGGAACCAAGTCATAGGGATGCTAAAAACTGATATAGGCGTAGGGGAGTACTAGATAGGAATGCCGAAGTGCAGTCAGAGGTAGGATGCTAGGTAAAGAGAACCACAAAGCTGAAAAGATGGAAGAGAACTGATGTGTAGGATTAGTGAAGATTCTGAAGTAGCTAGGCAGACTAGAGTACTAGACAGTATTGATAAGAGGCTGTATATAAAGTCAAAAACAGAATCTTAGTTAAAGTTTTTGGGTTGGTTGATAGGAAACTTAAGAAGGCACAGGAAGTTCAAGACTTGTGAAATGATGAAAAAGCAGAGTTTATTTAAGTTTAAACAAAAGAAAGAGGTCATTGCACAACTGCAGAGAATAATGGAAAGTATAGAACATCGTGCTGAGGGATTCATAGGGAAGAGCTGTATAGGTTGATGTAAGGATATACAAGGAGTTGAATATCAAATTCCAAAGTGAGTAACAGTGAAAGACTTTCTGGTCCCAACATGTGAGGTGAAATAGGAAGCAGGTCTTAGAAAGTATTGAGATATTTAGAAAAGACATAAACAGTTACTAAAGGATCTTGATCCATACTCGGCTCATGGTCCTGATGAAATTTTACCAAATGTATTTTGTTGAAGATGTGTGCAGATACACTTGATATACTATTCAAGATGTTGTGAGAGACAGGCAAATTACAAAGGAAGTAGAAAAGGGAAAACATCATACCTGTAAATAAGACAGGAGACTGGGAAAAGGCATTGAATTACTGACCAGTGTCCCAAGCGAGTGTGGTCTGTTAGGTACTAGAAAAGATAATCAGAAAGCAGATGGATGAATTCCTGTCAAGGATGAATACAAGTGAGGGAAGTTTTTTAGGAGCAGGTCTGAGATGATCTTTGTAAGAGGAACATCTAAACACTGAGGAAAGATTAGCTAGGAAGAAGAAACATTGTAAGGATGCTTGACACAGTGGAACCTACATTTGCTGTTCAATAACAGGAAGTGTAGAGAATGAGTATATGATAGTGAGATATTAGTAAAAGGCCACTAAGGGTAATGTTTGACATGGAAATGTGTAGTCAACAAGTGCTGCAACTGTCAACAAACTTGTAGATGGGAAGAGTTCAAAGGAGTGTACTTCAAGAATGATAAGACAAGAACTTGTAGATGGGAAGAGTTCAAAGGAGTGTACTTCAAGAATGACAAGACAAGAGAGGAAAGGAAGAAAATTAGGGAAAGCTCAATAAAAGCAAAAAGTAAGAGCCATCAGATTAGGCTAGGGTGAGGAGCATCACGGAGGGGATGAAACCAACTAGTGGCTGGTGCTATAGACTGAGGATTTTGTATGCTCATGTGGACGAACTATTGGGAAATGGTAGAGGGCTAGAATTTAAGATAGTGTCAGGGATAGCAACCCAGATGTCACTAGAAAGGAAGAAACTAAACTCACAAACAAACTGAAGTCTAACATAGTCTGCCTGAAGAAGTAAAAAATAACAAAATGAGACAGAGAAGATAAAGGAGGAGGGGGACTGGCTCTTTTAGTGAGGGATAATAAAAAAAAATCCAGGAAATAGCCACGGATGGCATCTTCAAATTCATAAAGGGTAAAATCAGAGTGGAAAGAAAGTGTACAGTGGGTCTGTTGATAAACAACTCTCCAAGGAACTACAGTGACTCAGAGCAGATGTACATTGATAACAATGAAAAGACAATTAGGATCCCTTAATAAATATGTTATATCATTGAAAGTGAATTTTTAACTACAGAAAAACAGAGTGGGAGAGCTTGGATGCTCATGGAGACATGGAGACAAGGATACAAGTTCATTTATAGTGTAAAGGAACAATTTCTCTATCAACAAGTCAGGGAGCATACAGATCTAGGGGAATGACAGATCATCACTGCTTGACCTCATTTTTATACAAAACAGCATGGAAAAACAACACATTAAATATGAAGCACCCTCAGGAAAAAGTGATCATGCAGCACATGATTTTGACTATATGGTAGAGGAAATAAAAAAGTAGCAGAGGAAGCACAAGACCCAATGAGGAAATGCAGTTGAAGCAATTCTACAGAGCTGATCAAGTTCTTTGAGAGTGTAGATGGGAAAGGGAGTTCCACAATAAAATCATAGACCAGTGTTATACAAGATTCTGTGAAATTTACAACACACTCAGGAAATGGGTGCCATGGGACACTAAAAGAGAAGGAAAAATGAAATGGAAAGAGGCATGATTCAACATGAAGTGCATAAAAACAAAAGACTCAGGAATATACTGTGGAAGAGACACAAATGTCATTATAGTGGGCTAACATTAGAAAGATACAGATGAGAAAGAGATCAGTACTACAAGGTAAGGAAAATGGAGTAGAGAAGTTTCAGAGGGAAATGTGAACAAAGCAAAAACAGCATATAGCTTTTCCATAAGCAACAGCAAACTATTGTTTAAAGAATAACTAAACAAGCTAAAGCACCCAGAAATAAAAATTTCGGGGAAAGACAGGGAGATATAAGAGAAGCTTAACCCACTGACTACTGATACCATATGTATGGGTCACTCAGCCTCTGGGATTTGTTTTTAGGCATCATAAATGTGGAGTGGAATCTCATTTTCAAAAGGTTGGTGTGTGACTATAGGGTGTTAATTATGCCAAATCTACTTACTGGCATCTCAGAGTATATTTCCATATATTAGTCAATATGTTTTCCACTCAAGTGGCCAGTAACCATCACACTGCCAAAGCATACAGTATAATAACTTTAACTTGCACGAGCCACATAAGGAAATCCAAATTATTACATGGACTTGTTAGATATGCTTAATTCGAACACTTCAAGGGAGAGTGATAGTGAGTCAAGTGGATATAGTTCTCAAAAAGATGGGAGAGAATGGAGGCAGGAGCAAGAAAAGCATCATACTGCCAGAAAAGAGGGTGAAGATAATTCTAGTCAGATGTGTGGGGGAGAGATGTTTTGTCACACTGGCTATATGCCTCGTGAGCATGGCTAGATGTTGCCAACTTCACTCCAACACAATTCACTTCTAACAGAGGTTATACATGTATAACAGGTGCTTGTTCTGTTATCAAGAGTTCTGAGGAGATGGATTAGTTCTTAAAAGTACTCTACCAGTGATCTGATGGCTATCGATAGTAAATGAAATAAATTGTTATTTTGATTTTGTGAAAGAAACAGCCAACATCTCCAAGCAGCAGGCCATCCAAGTTCAATGACACCTCTTAAGATGAAATATGCATGTTTTCTCTTTTTGTGTATGGTGATGATGATGGCCTTGAACAAGAAATATGAAATAAATGAACACTGGATCACTGATAAGAGGTTTCAGCTGAAACCTATCAGGAAAATTATGCCCCTAGATGGCTTTCAGCAACTCAGGCTCCTTCATATTACCGACAACAAGCAACTTATAGGTAACAACAAGTTGCAGAAAACTGACCAGTGCTCAATCTCTGTAGGATATCTAAAGAGAAATTCATACCATTTCAAGATTTGTGCATTGAGGAGTCTTTCATGTTGAAAGGGATATTAGGATTCAAACAGTTTATTTCTTCAAAATGCCATCAATTTGGAGTGAAAGTTATTGTGTTTTGCGGTGAAGAAAGAGAATACATATATGATTTTATAATATACACTGGAAAAAGACTGAAATCAATGGTGATGAGGAATTAGATGTTTAGGATCCATGTTTCAAGGTGCACCATACAAAAAGGCAATTACTGAAAATCAATCATTTGCAATTGGAGAAATACTATTATTGCGTAGAAAAACTGTATTCGTGTATGAGTGTAAGGAAACTATAACACTGGTGTAGTAAGGTAAATGCATACATATTGCATCATATGGAGAGAGATGCATAGTATGGCTGGCAGAGTCCATCAAATGGAATGGCCTTGACTCACCTGAAAAAACATTCATCTGTGAGCCTCATTACTCACATGAGTACAGATCTACCATAGTGCCTTATATATTGTGTTTTAGAAAAAACTTTCATATGACAAGTAAAATATAAAACAATTCTTATTTTTTGAAAATGCCTGCA
This sequence comes from Panulirus versicolor, assembly GCA_032361705.1. NCBI lineage: Eukaryota > Metazoa > Arthropoda > Malacostraca > Decapoda > Palinuridae > Panulirus > Panulirus versicolor. The sequence continues at coordinate 2,150 of JAUUDZ010404063.1, read as the reverse complement.
GCAGGGGTATACACAATATAAGGTGGCACTGCAGTCAATGGGTTAATGACAAATTCAACAGAATTTTTTATGGTGGAGGATATTACCACACCAGAATCAAAAAGGTGGAAGGCAGAAGATATCTTGGAAAGTATAAAGATTTGAAGAAACATCGTAATCAGTCTATCAAAATAATTTGGCCCTTAAAAGCCATCTGGATCGGGTAAAGTCTCCCATCTGTATGGAAGCAATGGTGGATGAATGGAATAAGCTGGAATAAGCCAAGTGAAGAATCTTTATATGAAGATAGTGCACATACAAAAATGTGAAAAGTTGTAAGACTGTAAAGGTCTAAAAAAACCAGCTCTCTGAGTGTCAGATTTAGGTAATTACAAAAATGCAACATATAATAACCTAGCTCTCAAATCAAAGCAATATCAGCAGAGTCCTCTACTGTAACGGCCTGTAACTGCAATTAAGGAGGAATGTATCTAATGATCCCTTTAAAATGCATTTGCTTTAGGCAGATAGATCAAGCGAACAGAAAAGCACTCAATACATCTGAAGGGGTGTCAAAGCTTGTCTAAATGAAGCATCATTTAATGAGCTGATGAGAGTTTCAATATATTCTTAAACAAATCTATCAGAATTGATAAAAAACAGAAACATCTTGCTACAACAGGAGAAAACAGAGAGAATCAAAGATGTGAAATTAGAAACACATGAGCAAAAAAATTTGTTTTCTACTGCTCGTATGGAAACTTGCAACACTCATGAACTGCTTGAATGTTATTACATAAATCTAATTCTCTTTATTTTCTTCATGAGATTAGCAGTGAATACATTCAAAATAACCATAAGATAGTAAACTAAGAGTTAAAAATCAGGGGTAATGCTAAAGAAGCTTCAGACCATTAGTGGATTATCAAAAAAAATTTCATGACTAAACTGATTTCATAAGAAAACGATGAATGTGGTTGGTATCTAAGCCTGATATTTGGTAATCAAGAGGAAACTTTGCCTCTGAAAGGGGAAATATGCAGATAATAAAGATTATAGAGTCTTACGGGAGCTCTATTGAGATGTAAATGATGGAATTTTTACAGAACAGATTCTGAATGAGCTCAGAGCAAAAATTGCTGAAAGACAAACCAGCCATGAACACTATAAAAAAAAGACCATGAACATCATATCAAATGCTTAAAAGGAATGAATATATATGCCAATGTATCATTACATAAAAATACACAAGGAAAGGATCAAATAAAAGTGACACAGAAGTAGGTATGCCCTGGGAAGATGATGGGGATAAGTAACAGAGAAAAATTGAAAAATTCAGAGTCAGATGATTAAATATATCATAAATAACATCAAGGAAAATGAGAGGAAATACTTTTTATCGCATGAATGAACTGAAAAACATCAATGAAAGTAATAAGGTAGAATCATACAGAAAAGATTGAAGTATATGTGCCAACAACTGGGTTAAACCAAATACTGTAGAAATAATGAAATGAGAGGTACAATAATAAACAACAGAGATACTGTAGAAATATTGAAATGAGGGGTACAGTGATAAACAACAGAGATGATATTTAGATTGATTGAAGACCAATTTCGTCAACATAGGAAAGGCCAGTAGGGAAAGGAAAGAAGATAAGAAAACTATCATTAACAAAAGACAGACAAGAAGTAAGACACTTGAAGTGCACTTTCTGAAAACAAACATACAAAAAGAACAGGAAATGTAGTTGAAATAAAAAAAAAATAAAGACTTGTAGAGACTTCCTTTTAACAGGAACAAAATAATTTGTCAGGTAAAGTAATGGAAGCAAAGAAACTTACTTATTCAGAGGTGTTCATCTAAAAAGACAGGCAAAGGTAGGAGCAACACTAAAGTAAAGGAGATATCGCAAAAGCAAAAATCAGGGATTAGGTCAACTACAACAAAAATGCAAGGAGACAAGGATTATTTCATGAGATAAATACTGGTTGAAAAGAAGGTGAGTAATGTGGCAGTTGAGTGAATAATTGGTGTACATGGGGTGTTCAGTGTTGTTAATGGAAATGGTGAAGAGCTTGTAGATTTATGTACTGAAAAAGGACTGGTGATTAGGAATACCTGGTTTAAAAAGAGAGATATACATAAGTATACGTATGTAAGTAGGAGA
>JAUUDZ010403952.1:0-15407 GCA_032361705.1 Panulirus versicolor | reverse complement strand
ATTTGAAAGGTGCGGATGACCAAGGAATAAGTACTGCAAGATAATGAGGGATGAGAAGAATACTTTGGTCATGACAGGGGATAATCTAAAACTTTTCCATAAGTTCATCAGGAGGAAATTACTAGTAAAAGAGCAGCTAAAGGATTCAGGGATATAATCTTTCTGTATGTTCTGAAGGAGTGAATGCTAATGTAATGCTCCTCTATTTTCAATCTAACTAAAATAAAGAAAGCAAAATTCTGTTGCTAGAAAAGAAGACAATCTGTTGCTATAAAAGAAGAACAATGTCATAGAAATATACTAAGACAGGAGGTTCCACCTTAAATGGTTCAGTCTATAATGATCACTAACAGAAGCTCCACTGAAAAGCTTCCTCTATGTTTCTATCATGTGCTAAGCTTTTTACAACAACCTTTGAGATCTTACATATTTGAGGAAAGATGTGCACTGGACCAGCTTTTACTTTGCCAATGATCGAACAAAGTAAGACTCCAGTAAGCTTATAAAATGAGATCTCTTAAAGCAACTGAAAAAGGAAATGAATTGTATATAAAAAAATATACATATGTGCTTCCTTAGAGAAGCTGTTAGGTAAATCATGATAATCAATTTGTATTGGGTATTGATACAAATAACTCATATTTTCAATTTACCTGGCCTGCTTCTGTCACTGCTAGACAATGCAATGCTCCTACTGCCACATGAATGACTTTCTTGCCACGTAACCCTTCAACCATTGTTGGTCGCCGTACATGCTGGTCTGTGCCATGACCCAGTCGAAAATAATCACCCTTACCCCAAGTCCACACCTGATCAAGGAAAAAAATTTTACTTATTACAATAATGCATAACATATGAAGATTCTAGGTTAGCAGAGCATACAGAAGCATTCAATTTATGCTAAATAAAGTCTTCACAAGGAAAGAAAATGAGCTGTCATAATAATCATGAGAACATCATAATAATTCAAAACAAAGTCCTGAGTTAGATATGGCTGTGTTCTTTCTGCAGTGCTATTCATCATTCACATAGATATCTGTAGGGACAAAAAACTAGACCAAATAATCCTCAATAAACAACTACTTGCACACAAAATATGCTGATAGCTATACATGGAAATTTTTTTTATACAAATTCGCCATTTCCCGCGTTAATAAAGTAGCGTTAAAGTACAACCTTCAACACTGAAGAACACACCAAATGTGTGGGGAAATGTTACAGAGTGTATGGAAAGGAGTTCCAAGACTAATGTAGGTGAGAATGAAAGTAAATTACTTTAGGTGCATGACTGTCAAGTGTTTAAACACCAGGTAGCATGTTTCATGAGTGTTAAAGCATGTGTGGATCAGGTGTTTCTTCTAAAGAATATGTGAGAGAAATACATAGAGAAACAGAAGAATTTCATGTGGAATTTATGGATCTGGAGAAAGCACATGATGGGGTTGACAGAGATGCATTTTGGAAGGTGATTGGGCATGAGAGGAAAACTACGAAATACAGTAAGGAGTTTTTACCAAGCATTTAAAGCATGTATATGAGTACAAAGAGACAGAGGTATGTGGTTTCAAGTGAAGGTGAGTTTGCAGCAAGGGTGTGAGGTCATCAAGTTTGATTAATCTATTTAGGCTTTAGAGATAAGGGCAGGTCTATATTCTGTTGGAGATAAGGGGGCCTGGGAGGTTAGATAGATAACGAATGCTTATGACAAAGTGCTGGAAGTAGATCTGAGTGATAATTGCAGAAACTGGTTTATAAGTCTGCGATAATGTTTGAAAGTGTTGAGTAACTGTGAGTAAAAGCAAGGTAAAAGCAGCGGAGAGAAACAGGTTAGTTGGAGATAAGTTTGATGATGCAGAATTCTCTTCTTTTTTTTTTCTGTCTTTCTCTCTTCCTATAATTTCTCATTCTAACAGTTATGATTACATACACCTGAGGAGCTTTTTTTTACCTTCTACTACTAGTACTCTTCACTTATCCTTTCTTTGAGAGCCAAAACTGGGTCATGTTTTAGCCCATCCCATGTCATTACTATAAAAAACATATCAATCATATGATTTGAAATACATATTAAAATGAATTTAAATGAAGGCAAAGCATGATATAACAAAAAAAATGTATTCTTACCTGTCCACTTTTTGTAAGGGTTAGAGAAAACTGGGCTCCACACTCAATCTGACAGACACCAAGGCCATTTAGTCTTTCTATATTCTGAGGCAGTGCACATCCTTCTGAACCTCCACGTCCTAATTTTCCAAAGTCACCATCACCCCAAGAATATACCATTCCTTCCGAAGTCAGAGCAAGTGTCTGTGCATCACGACTGCCACAAGCCACCTGTAAATTGAATGGATATAGATAATTTTTGTGTACTCAGGGTATTGCTGCTTCTTGCATTCAAATTATGGGACACAGGAGGTATTTCCCCATCAAAATTTTAGTTATCAAATACGTCTGTATTATTCTTTATTGTTTACACCAAAAGGCATCCCAGAACCATTACAACAAACTCATTTGTTCATATCCACTCTAATGATGACTTTTCCATACTGACTGACCTTCCTATCAGCTTACAGAAACAAAATGCCAACTTGTGCTTGAAAGAAGAATGCATAAGACTGGGGGACAACTTTCAAAGTATGCATAAAAAGGGCAGCAAAGGAAGGAAAGCAGAAAAGAACAGAAAATCTGTTATGATGCAGGGGAAGCTCTTTTCTCTTTGAGTGTACAATAATTTCCATCATCACCATAAAGGCCTTACAGGACTGGGCAGCTAGAATAATTTTTTCTGAAAGAAAATGCCCAGGTAAGCTATGAATAATGCAGCAGCAAATGTACTCCAGTTTCTTTCTTGCCTCACTATCTACACACACTGGAAATGAACACCCAAATCAACACTCAATCAATGCATGTTCAATGAATACAACAAACTGGAGAGAAAAACTGACTGTCTTTCTGTGAAAAGATCTACTTCACCATATTTTCAGACCCCAAACACTGAGTCAGTGAATGGAAAGTTGGCACTGGTCCACCTGAACTCAATCAATGGGGTGCCCATGGTAAAAGTCTCCATACCTGGTGAACTCTAGCCTTTATAGCAACAATAAATAACTAGGGAGAATAGTTCAAATGCCTTGAGGCTCAAAATTTCAAAGAAAAATCCTTCTGGTCTTGAGATGAAAGCTAGCAGTCAATGAAATTTCCAGTTTGGGATAATATTTCCATTTTCTGTCTTTTTTATCACTGCTCTCCTCACTAACTTTCTCCATGCACTAAAATTGCTGCCTTGCATTCTTATTTATTACCTTGTTCTCAAAAGGACAAGCAATGTTTTGTATAACTGAAGCAACTGTTTAAGGTTAAAAAAAAAAAAAAATACACATCTGAAAAGGCCTCCTCAAGTCTGAAGCAGTCTCAACTAAGTGTGTCATGAAGGGGTTTCCAATAAAGATTAGGTGTTATGGAGATACCAAGTACATTTATTGTACCAAATGGTGGAATTACAGAGCCATCATGGGAGAAGGAAAAGTTATGACAAATTCTAGAAAGATATGTAGGTGAAAACTGGGTTTTCAAAGCATTAAACTTACAACTAAACTAGTCTACAATTACTTCAGTATGCACAGTGTGCAATCCTGTCCAAATTTGAGTTTAAAGAAGCAGGTTTGATGAGACAAGAGCAAGAGAAGATAAGCTTTCAATTTACTTCAGTGTGCACAGCATGCAATCCAAAACTGAGTTTAAAGGAGCAGTTGTGATGAGACAAGAGCAAAAGATGAAACATCTGAAAAAATTGGGAGTATATAGCGAAGTCATCAGTGTGTAAAGCAGTTCATTACTGTTTGAAGAAAGAAATTCATTTTCACAAAGGAGGAAGAGTCTAAGGAGACAGAAAAGAATATTGGGACCACAAGTGTTGATGGGAAAACATGAGGTTGACTCACTGATAATTATAAAGACAGACCCACTAGACAGAAAGAAAGGGAAGAAGTAAACTTGAAGAGCAGACCTTATTGCCATCAACTGTCAAAAGAACTGCTCTACAAGATTCCCTAATGACCTGATATCAGTAAGACAAGAAAGAATATCACAGGTGTATCTCAGACCTGGAGAATGAATAATATTAAACTATACTCCCTAGCTCACTTAAAAGCTAAGAAAAGTCTCATTTTGCTAACAGGCACAGGAACTTCATAATTTTGGTGATTTTAGCAGACCATCATAAGCAGCACATAAGCTAAGATAATGTGACAGAAGAAAGCTAAGCAGTGGAGAAAGCAAACAAGGTATTTCTGTCAAAAAGTATGGTTACCACTATGTTAAAAACTTTCCTAAGGACCATCTTGATCTGAAACAAAAGAACAATAAGTATAACTCTTATAGAGAGTTATATATCAAATCTGCTATATGATTCAGCATTACTGCTTACCTGCACAACTCTCTGACCCAGTAGGGCTTTTACAAGTTTAGGCTTAAGCTGAGTGGTTGTGTCACCAAGACCCAAGCGTCCATACTCTCCAAGACCCCAGCAGTAAAGTTCCCCACTTGAAGTAATTGCTGCACTGTGGGAACTTCCACAAGCAATGTCTCTAATACGTTTTGACTTTAGAGCTTCAATAAGCTTCGGTTTGTCATAACTCAAGCGGTTTCCATGGCCAAGTTTTCCATCTTCTCCTTCACCCCATGAGAATACCTGATAAATGATTATATATAGTTAAGTCACTTGATAATTGGATGCATAGGATTAATGTTATGTTCTGAAAACTAATGACAGTAGTTATAATGATAAGAATTCAAAAGTCCACTTACATATTTAATTCAGAAAGAATCATTATAATGTATAACACACCAAAGTATGAACAAATGTTATCTAAAAGTTAACACCTACTCTTCAGTCTCCTATTATCATGGGGTACCCTTCATCTTGGACAATTGGTTAGTATAGTCAAAGGCTTGTACAAAACGAAAGGAACCAACTTTCAAAAATATTAATGCATATACCAAGGAACCAATATGTAAACTCCTGAGAAACATTTGATTTAGTGCAGTATTTGAGCAAACCAATAAGTACCCTGTGCATTCTTAAAAAAGAATCTGATATAATATATTACAAATGAGTTTGAGATCATTATACAGATGAATTACTATTAGCACAAGATATGCAACTATAATAGTATAACATTGGAATAAGAAGCTTTTTGCTTTCTTTATACATGAGAACAGTGGCTCTGAGTTCCTATCCATGTTTTATATTAACTCTCTTTTCATTCACTCTCAGTTCTCTTCTAAGGGATTTCATTAATACTTCATGAGAGATCATGACTTTCTCATCATTTAGTCTTTCCCAACTCAATGATAATTTTTTTTCTTATTCCATGCTCTTCTACTCATCTGTTGTTCTCTGTCCCTTAGTATCTTGTGTTTTGCACTTCTCTTTTTGGTATTAACCCACAAATAATGTTTTATTTTTCCTAGAATATTTTCGCGTTTAACTCTATGTTACTGTCTTTGGAGATTGCACTCCAATATGTATCTAAAATCCACTCACTGATCACTCTCTCATCTCTTTTGTATCACAATAACATTTATTTGTTCCTACATTGTATGATATATTCTTTTTTATGACAGCAATACCTGTTAAGCTTCTATCATTGACTTCTATATCAGAGAATAGTGCCAAGTCATTTATGAGGAAAAGGTTAATCATGTTCCCTGCTGTCAGACTGTGGTTCTCCTGCTCTTTCATCTACTCATCTATTTTTCTTTAATTAGTATTTGAGAGAAAGAGAGAAAACTACCTAACAGTACCTATGACGAGATTTGCACAAGGCAGGAGATAGTATGTCTTGCATGAAATATTATACTGCTTCTCTACTTCTACACTCATCCCATAATTACTGACACTGGGTTCATCTGAGACTAACTTCAACCATACAGTAAACTTTCTTTTAAAAGTTTCTGTGCCTGTTCCATGCACATTTCTTATTTCTCCTGTGACTACTGACACAGTGGAGTGCTTGTTCTCGAATCTGAAACTGATCAAGGCAAAGCTTCACAGCTCATGCAAGGAAGAGAGGTTGTCAGATTTCATGTTGCAGACCATATAAAAGGACATCCCTATCAATCATAATGAGGTCACTGACATTTTCAAAAATAATGGCCAATAGTGAGATCTCTTGTAAAGACTGTTAGTTAACCATCTTTAGGCATCTCTACAGAAGGAATGTTTGCAATATTCTGATACCAATTACAGGTACACCACCGATTTTCCAGCACTCTTGGTTCCAAAGCCTTGCCGGTTTAACCATTTTGCCACACCAAACATGGTCACGTAATAATAATTCATCAACGCACCTCTAACCCACTAATCATATATCTCCTATGTGTCTGAAGTATACCATGGACTGCTAGAAATCTAAATCAAACAAATATTAAATGTTTGAGCACCCTATATTGTTTGAATCCTGTGGGGTCTTCTTCATCTTCTGATGTTAGTGTTTTCTTAGGTGTGCATCGCCAGAATAATGCAGTTTCGTCTGCATTATACACCTGCTCAGGACTGAGCGCTTGTCAGCTACAAGTTTCACAAATTCATCCACATACTCAGCATCTTCTTCATGGTTTGCAGACCGCTTTTCTCCGCACGCTTTATTCATGGAATTCCATGACACTTCTTGAATCTTTGAAGCCATCCTCCACTATAGTCACGCTCATTATGTAATTTAAGTTCTTTTTGGAACAACTTAGCCTGGTCCATCATCATGCTACCTGGCAAGTCCACTCCATCACTCCAATGCTGTGGAAACCATTCCATCATCACTCAATCGTGCTCAGTACTCTTACCATCTTTCATAGTTTTTCTAATCGTCATGTGCTTCTTGGAATCGCTGTCTGCATAGAATTTAAATTATTTTCTCCCTTTGCTTCTTTCATCATAAACAGTTGATGAACCAGTGCTGTAGATTTCACACAGCTTACGCACAGAAACACCAAAGTCCAATTTTTCACCAGTCCTACTTTTTCTTGAATCGATATGGACTGGTGTTTACATATGACACCACAACTGACACTCTCATATGTCTTAGAAGCCATAGCTAGGGTTGAATTTAGGCAAAATAAGCTAAGCATCTTAAAAAATTGCGTTATCATCACCAACGAGTGGTGTGTAAAGAATTTAATTACGCGCACCCTACACACAACGCCATCTGTGGCCACACAGTAAACTAGTCTGGTGGCCGTGGTAATTTCGAGTTCTCTCACATAATTTTGTCCAGACTAAAGGAGGTGCCGAACTATCAGTTGCCAGAAATTCAGTGGTGTACCTGTATCACCAACCTAACTTGGGTTACGTTCAGAGTTACAGTTGCTTTGCTTTTTCTATACTGCACAACATAAAGAATTGATTATTACAATTCTGATATACTGCACACTAAGCCTATCTACTTAAAAACTTTTAATAAGAGTTTTACTGTCTTTCCTGCAAGTGTGAAGAGCCAGTGTGTGTAAGTTTCCATATTTCTAAGGTGACTTGTTAACTATCCTGTACTGTACAACATATGAAAGTGACTATTATAATTCTGATATACTGTTTATATAAAAACTGTTAAAAATAGCTTTATTGTCTTTTCTTTGACAGTATCAAGAGTGTGTTTAAGTTTCCATCTTTTTAAGTGACTTGTTAATTCTTTTCTAGACTCTAATGCTACTCATGAAGCACAAGAAAACTGAATTTCATCTAACCTTTCCATCTACAGTAAGTGCCATAGCATGTCGGCCACCAGAGTGAACAGCCACTTTCTTTACCACATACTGACTAAGTGCCGTTATCTGCCGTGGAACTGGAACATTGCTACAATGGCCAAGGCCCAGTCTTCCACCTGTGCCTTCTCCACATGCATACACCTGCAAAGAGGAATTTGTTTCAAAAGTCACTTCTATAAACTGCTTTACAAGTTAACACTAGTGGTTGCACAAAACTGTATATTCCAGAATGTGATTAACTTCTCATAAACATAACTGAAATAGTCAGTTGTATGGGGACACTAAAGGCCACAAAACTGTATATTCCAGATTGTGATTAGCTTCTCAGAAAATTAATTGAAATAGTCAGTTGTATGGGGACTTTAAAGGCCTACACTAACAATGACAAACAAACTTCAGTTCATTTCCAATACATGAATACATCATTATGACAATCAAACATGTACCCTAGAAAGTTTGCTTTTTGACATTTGCATTCTAATGAATTTATCAATAATTTACTGCCATAGAAGAATGAAAACTCACACTGAAAGCAAGTATTTAAGTATTTTTCTACATTGACGGCTCCAGTACACTATTTACATGTTAAGAGAGTAATTATGGCTACAGATTAATTAGCAACAGCTGCATGAAAAACAGAGGAATAACCAAGAGTTTCTTCATATGATCTGGTAGCAAACAGAATATGTAAAATAAGAAAATTAACCACTGCCAATACAGAAGAGCTTATGCAAAAGCAATAGCACTTACAGTCATCAAGAATTCAGAGGAAATGCTGACTTAGTAATGAATTGTAACCTAAATGAAAAGCCTCTAGTTAGAAAAGTCAAAAGCATAATTAAAACTGTGACCAATAAGCTAACTTAGTCCACTTCAAGGAATGGTTAGGTAAGCTAAAACTATTCTTAGATTTCCATTAACTGGCATCTTTTCATACCTATTTTTTGGCATAATGCACATAAACTGTGCAGTATCTATGTACTCTTATGGAAAAGCTATACATGAGTTCACATTTAGTTCTCATGCAAGGGCCTACACGTTATCACACTACAAACAACTGATTCATTGCACTCTTTGATGTTCCGATGGTACGTATGTCCCCAAACTAATCATTTGAATCCTATACTGTGCTGTTTCCTGCAGTCAAGCATCTCAAATTAGAAACCTACACACAATCATACATATATCAACGTAAACTTCTTTTTTATGATGGTGGGCTTAATTCTAAGAACAGCTTTGCTGTGATTCTCAGAATATATTAAAGTGGAGTGGGATTCATGGGAAGGCAATTGTTCTGTGGCCTGATAAGCTCTGTCCCTGATGTGACAGGCATCAGAGCAGAATCAATCAAACAAAAGGCATGTCTATTTCATGCCTTATTCATTTCACATAATTACTAAAGATGAAGTGTGATAAACAATAAATAGAGGAAATATATTCTTTTACATTTCATTTTACAAATACAGAAAAAAGTGAAAGGTTATATTTTTTATAAAGTGACAGACAAGGCTTGGGCAAAATATGCCCCAATCATGGCCATCTCATGTTAAAGGAAAATAAGGTAAGACAATGAAAAAAGAAATTAATCAGAGCTCAGGTGTTTGTAAAACTAACATTTAACAGTAAAAATGTTACAGTACGAGCGAAATGAAGGAAGTTCAAGTTCTTATATATTCATAAAGAAAAGTATCTAAGCATTCAGCTCCCAACAATGTGAAAACTCTCCTTCTTCCCTGTAAAGATGTGAATTCTAGAATGGATAAAACAAATCTGACTTATGTCAAAGATAAGGGCCTCAAGTGACTCAACTTTTTACTGGTGGATTTGGAGTGAGCAAAATAAGTAGTCCTAGTGTTTCTATTAATCTCCTATCATGTGGGACCTTGTAAATTTGGGTGATTCTAAAATCTTTACAAATTTGTTGACTGGGTTTGTAATATGACAAGTAATACAGGGCAATGTCACTGCAAGATAAGGAAGATGCCAAAACATCAGTTCACCTATCAAACTCAGAAACATTTTTCTTACCTTCCCTTCCTGAGAAACAACAAAGAGAGACTTGGAGCCACCAGCAACATGGATGGGACGAAGACTGCTTAAGGTCTCAGACAAAACTGGCATCTTGACTTTTGATCCCTTGAGGCCACCTAGCTGATCTTTGTCATTAAGGCCCCATACTAATACCTTTGGTTCACCATCAAAACTCATGACTGAGGTTAGACTCTTTCTAGACATATCAGTCATATCATCCTGTGAAAATAAAATAATAAATTTCGTTTAATCCTTGATGGCAAGATTGTGAAGTAAGTATTATGGAAATGATATGTGGAAACGTGAGCAGGATAACTCAATTAAAACACATTTTCACTCAAAATGGTACATCAATATATCTTATAAATTGCATCCAAGTGAGAATAAGAGCATCTACAATATCTTACTCACTTTTTGGGAAAAAAAAATAACACCTCACCTCTACATCCTCATTGTCAGAGGCCAGGAATGATACAGATGAAGCAGGATCACCAAAGTCATCAACTATCTTCCCCATTATGGCCAGACCATGAACACGACAATCTATACCACCACTTTTACACTGTTTGATGCTGATTTCAATGTATTTGATGTACTGAAAGAATAATCATAATTTTTCAGTATTTCCTAAATTCCTCATACAGAAATATTTTCTAATGATGTACCAAAATATAATACATCATCAGCTCTAAAACAACCCTTTTCAGAGCATTTTTCCAAAATCTCCCTCAGCAAAATTAATGACTATCTATCTTTTGAAATGCACTGAGTGATATCAAGCTTTTATTCAGCACTATATCATTTACCAAGATAATCTTTCTAAAATTTGTACATTCCGTCTCACAGTTTTATTAAAAAAAAAAGTCCCTTTCCACTCATGTTTTATGCAATAAATATTTCTATTTCACACTGAATTTTTTTTTCAAGCTTGTTCACCAAATCCTGTGTTAGCTAAGTAAAACTTGGAACATATGCAAAGAATGGTCTCACTTGCCTGTATCCAATCTCTAGTTCTGTATAATGCACCAAAGCAAGAGCCCACATTCACAGATAAGCATCAAAGACCATTTCAATGGTTTTCTCTGACCACTTCACATGCACTTGTTTAGCACACTTAAAGTACATTTCTCTTCCCCCTTGTATACAACATCACTCTGATTCACTGTCTTATGCACATCTCTCATGATCCTGAATGCTCAGGCCCTGACAACTCAAATCCTCTCCATCTCCATCCTTCCATCTCTTTTTCAGTCTTACCCTCGCCTTTGCTTCCTCCACTTCTGACATGTATATCTTATCAATCAGTTTCTTTGCTCTTCCTCTGCATGTGCATAAACCATTTCAGCATACCCTTCTCTGCTTTCTCAATCATAATCCACTTACTATCAGATCTCTCTCTTACCTGTTATTCCTTACACAATAAACTGTATATACTGTGCTGTCCTAAGGTATTTCATTTCCAACATTTTCACTCCTTTTCATTCAGGGCCCATGACATGCACCCATACAAAAAATATATCAATCATCTTCCTTACAGACAGTGACCTTTCCTTCCACACACTTCCCAATAAGTCTATGACTTTTGCCCTCTCTCCCATCCTCTGGTTCCCTTCAGTTTCCATTGTTGCATCAGCTGCCATGCCTACTCCTAGATACCCAAAACACTCCACTTCATTCAGAATATCCCAGCTCACTCCCAAATCAACCTGCCCTGCCCCCTTGCTAAACCTCATAACCTTACTTTTACTCACATTAATTCTCAACTGGTCTCCTTTCACACACACTCTCCAACGCAGGTACTAGTTTCTGAAATTTCTCTCTTGAATCTACCACCAGAGATGTGTCATCTGCATACAGGAACCGACTCACTTACCCACTCCCAGAATATTGTAGATCAGCCCCTCCCTCCATAACCCTCATATTAACCTCCATCACCAACACCCAGGTCACCCCACCCCCAGAATACTTTAGACCAGCCCCTCCTTCCATGAGCCTCACATTCACCTCCCTCACCACCTCATCTATAAACAGATCAAAAAGCCATGGTGACATCACACACCTTTGACACAGACCTATATTCACTTGGAACAACTTAACCTCCTTTCCTACTCAACAAATGCCTAACTCTTCCAATTAAAGTTCCCCTGCATCTAGTAGCTTTTCTCCCACACCACATATATGTAGCAGCTTCCACATAGGATCTCTGTCAACTCCAACATATGCTTTCTCTAGGTCCATAAATGCCTGTCTTTCACCATTTATTTCTCTCAAAATCTTCAAAGCAAAGACCTGGTTCACATATCCTTTATCACTCCTGAAGCAATATTACTCCCTATCTGGTGCTTTGCGCATGCCACAACCCTCTTAATCACCATTCTCCCATACAACTTACCAAGTATTCTCAATGGATTTATACCTTCATAATTGAGGCATTTACTTTTATTCCCCTTCCCTTTATAAAATGGTACTATACAGGCATTCTGCCAGCCTTAAAGCATCTTACCTTGGGCTATGCACAAAGTGAAAATCCTGATTAACTAAACAACTACAATACCATCTCCCTTCTGATGAAATTCAACTGCAATCCTATCCACACCAGCTACTTTGCTACAATTCATCTTAAGTAATGCTTTCACCACCTTTCTTTTCACCAAATCATTTGCCATACTATCTTGCTCCTCAAACTATCTTCACCCAAACATCCTAAATATATTTACCCAATCATTTAACACATTTAAGTCCTCCAAAATACTCACCCAATTTCTTCTTCACCTCTTCTTTACCTGTTACCACTTTCTCATCTACTTTCCATCATTATATCATGTCTTATTCAGAGTGGTACATCCTGTTGATCACCTAAACTACTATTCCTCAAGAACTCTCCAAAGGCTTTCAACACATTCTTTTCCCTTCTAACATTGTATGTCTTTGAAAGCTAGAACAGCATTCAAAAACTTATTAAACCTAATGCAATAAATAACATGATACAAAATGTAACACGAAAAATGTATTACCTACCTCCTTCACACTTCTAAGCAGGGTAACCCATGTGTCAGAGGGGGTGATCCTCACTGTGTTTAGCTCCCTCATCTTTGTCAAAGAATCTCCACCACTAATTATCAAAAGTGTTGGCATGTAGGAACTATCAGCAGGATCAACAAGTAATCGCAGCCATTCAACTGCAATGTTGGGCTGCATCTCTAAGCGTATCCAGTGCTGCAAATTTTAATTGAAGAGAAGTTACATACAAAATAATGACTATTTTTTTAAAGACAAGGCTAATTCTTGCCAACCACAAGAAATTCACTGTCATATGGTCTTCACATATCCCCACCAAATATCCAGTGCATAGTGATGGGTACTTAATTCGTGTTTCATTAACCTAGGTCACCATCCAAGCATCTCTGTCCATTACCCCCATCAAATGACCTAAAACTAAGAAACTTGCTGGTATGTTTCTAAGAGATGAATTGAAGCATCAAACTTAATATCCTAATGTAATAAGTTAAGCCATTCACTGTGGGTGGATCATATATGTCACGTTAATTCGTTTTTCTCTTAAGTGTGGTTGGGGCATACATATCATTACAGTAATTTTCGAATCAGACATCTCTGCCTTGAGGTGAAGTATCTTTTTTCTTATTCTTGTTCACCATTTTCCACATAGCAAGGTAGTGCCTGGAACAAATGTAGAAAGGCCTCATTTGCTCACATCCACTCTCTATCTGCTATGTTTAATGCACCAAAACTAGTGCCCCATTAAATACAGCCAAGCCTCACAGTTACTTCAAAAATATACATTTAATTCATCATCTCAAACATAACATTCAGTAATATACCCAAATTCTTCAATAATATGACATTCCTCCTTACCTTGCCTTCCTGTCCACAACTTTGCCAGTAGCTTCCAGTACCATCAATAAGCTTGTGGGCCCAATTTTCTCTGGATGATACACTAAGGTTGCGTACACATCGATACCAGTCTTCCACTGTGCCATCAACTCCTCCCAATATGCCTTCCTTCTTTCGGAAACGTCCTCTTCCAGGTGGACCAGCATATACTGCTGGACTACCTATCATGACAAAACATTCATCATTAGTAAATTACTGGTCTTACATATCCATTTTTGAAAAAAGTCAAAACATACAGAGAAGAATTTCAATCATACGAAAAGCATCTTTCTGGATTTCTGCAAGTCTCATTGGTCATAGGGAAGGCTGAAAAAGATGATCAGGATTTAAAATGAAAAATGTTAGATCTAAATGATGCAAAAAGTAGCAGCTATAAATCTAAATCAGGTGTAATCTCTACCAAAATTCAATAACCAACCAATGTCACTGGTTTAATGCTAGCAAGGTCTTCATTCAACAGAGGCCATCACAGGTACTCTTCAATGGTGGAGTTTGTGGATGGACCATGATATGAAAAACAGCCTTCCCTGCCACTGCAGAGAAAATAGCCTTCTGGTAGAATTTTCAAACTTGAATATCTCTTAGCTCTAATTTAATTATCTATCAGGGATGTTCATTGGCTGTCACCTTGAAGCTTGCAAGTGATGGCAAGTCAGTTAAAGGCAGTAGCCTGCCTCTCAACCACAGCTAGCATCTCACAGCCATTCAAGCTTCAATGCAACACTAGGTCATGTAAATCTTGGTGCAATGCTGCCATCTGCAAAGCCTTCACATACTGTGCTGAATGACCCAGGTGCCTGATTCTCCCTCTCACTCAACTCCATTGTGCATGGGGAAAAGAGAGCCCAGCAAGAAAGAAGGGAAGATTTCAGTGCACTATCATGTGACACAGTATTAGATAAGCAGAGAATCATTTAAAAGAAATCTTGATAAATGGCTTAAAACATTTCCACAGAAACCCAGGAATGATAGCATGCAGTGTGCACAAAAGCACAGAAAAACAGTGTGGTTGATTAATGGAGACATACAGTAGGTGCAACATCCTAATGCTGCCTCATGGCAAAATCTCACCATAGATACTTGTAGGTAGGTAAGTAGAAAAGTAGGCCACCTGTATTGTGAGTCATGTCTATTTCTGGATTAGATGAAATAATAAAAATAACTTTTCCTGGCACTACTGGGACCAGTGGCCTGAAGAAAACGGGAACTCTCCAGGAAATTTAGCGACAAACAACTCACAAAAAAACTTATTTTCTTTCACGTCTGACACAACTTTCATCATGTTCTTCGGGAACTTCTATTTTTCTTTTTTTTTTTCTCTTCTTTAAGCATACGCCGGTGTCGATAACGACAAATATGTGATTCTGTTCTTAAGAATTTACATGAAGAATTCAAAAAATTATTCTGATTATTATTTTCCCCAAAGCAAATCGTCACAGTATCCTTGTCTACGTCATGGCGATCCTTCCAAGCCTCATTCTCTGGGACGACCCAGGATGGTGTCACCTTCAACCACTGAAACAAACAAGGAGGCATCCCATCATTCACCACCCTCCACTCTCGCTTCCACTTAAACAGTTTCCAACAACATTCCAGATAAACTCTTCACCTCTTGTCAAAATGTTCGCACAGGAGTTTCAATATTCAAGACCGTCTGACATTTCACGTTGAGGTGAACACATCCATCAGGTTTCACTGACGCTCCC
>JAUUDZ010403841.1:0-15408 GCA_032361705.1 Panulirus versicolor | reverse complement strand
GACACTAGCCAGCGAATGCAAGAAACATCCGTCATCCAAGGACGTCAGCACGACACCCGCTGACACTGCTGACTCCTGCTGTCAGTCAGGCAGACACTGAAGCGAACAAGAGTGGACGGGGGGGGGAGGGAGGACTGTTTAAACATCCAGGTCAAAGGCTTTTGCACTACCATTAACGATCCGCTCGCTGTCCATCACGCAGGAAAACGCTAAACCTGTTCACCGCTGGAGTAATGTACGCTGAGGTCGGTCAGTGGGGTGTATAGGTCCAGCAATGAGTGTGTCGTTACTGCATTGCTGGTGCTTTCCAGGACATTCTTCTTCCTGGCGGCACAAGTGCACTTAGTTATTCCTTTGCGATGTCTTTAGGTGTCAGTGGCAGAAGTCTGGGGATAAAATATGCTAAAACGTGGAAGCTGACGACTTAGCAACGCTCTGCGGCAGACCGTCAGTAAGCTGAGGTGAAGCTGTTACCTTGCAGCTCACCACAGAGCCTGTAGCACTGGTCTAAAAGATTATGCGGATTTGAAATGTTTGCCTGAAGCGTTGGAGTTCGTGGCGTGGCCAGAGTGTGGTCCGTGAGGCAAGGGTTATGGTCCACGCCCGGGTCCCATGTGAGGTGCGGGAGGACCACACGTGCCTTGCCTCCAACCCAACGGAGGTGCGGGAGACCCCAGCGGAAGTTCCGGCCCGCGCCTGCCCTGCCACTATCCTGCAGGCGGTGTGTGGGAGGTCGTGGCCCACGCCTTCCCTGCCTCGTCCCAGATGGGATGCGGGAAGCCCACGGCTGCCCTGCCTTCGTCCCAGGTGGGGTGTGGGAGGCCCCCTGGAGGGTGGCGGTAATGACTCCCACTCGGCGTTATGGCTGGTGTTTGAGAGCGCTCAGTCTTGACGTTAATTTCCTCTTTAACGCTGCCACTAACGCGTTTTTGAGCCTCCTCTCCAAGCAGTTCAGTGTCTCCCCTTGTTGACTTTGACTTGACTGAGAGGGCAATAGTTTGGCTTGTTTCCTCCGTATTTCTGATGCGGAAGGCAGCGCCCCCTGGGGTTCAGCTGCCCTCCTCACCACACCCACCAGACCTCTGCGCTCTCCCACTCTCATCCTAAGGATCTACAGAGGCTGAACTCAAGCCTTCTTCAAGACCTTGATACTTCAAAGTGTATGAGGCTTGACGCCCTCATCTCCAGGGTAAGAAGTGCCTGGGTTCTGGTCTTCTGTAATTTAAATGTTTCATTCCTTGTTTGTTGCCTTTGCCTTCTGCCGAATCGGACAGTTTTTCACCTTTAAGTTGTCTGTAGGAGTGTTGTAGGTGTTGGTGGAAGGCTGTGCCGGTGTTGGAGTGTTGGGTAATCAGAACTTACGGTGGGTGTTGGAAAAATCTGTGCTAGTGGTGGGTTGTTGGGAAGTTTGTGCGTGTTGGGTACTCCCTACCACTGAGGAGGATTTTTGGAGGGAAGCCTGTATCTGTTTTGGGGATTCTGTACCACTGCATGGGGTGTTGGAGAAGTCTCTGCCAGTGGTGGGGTGTTGGGGAATCTGTATCAATTTCTGGATGTTCGGGAATCTGTACCTCTTGTGGGATGTTGGGGAACTCGGTACCATTGGTTGAGTTTTGGGAAAGGCTGTACCACTGGTGGGGTGTTGGATGACCCGTACCACTGAGGGGTATTGGAGAAGTCTGTGTCAATGGTGGGGTTCTGGGGAAGTATGTACCATTGTTGGGATGTTGAAGAAGTCTCTACCACTGATGGAGTTTTTGATGACCCGTACCACTAGTGGGATTAAGGAAGTGGTGGGGTGTTGGGGAAGTCTGTATCACTGGTGAAGTGTACTACATTCCACCGTCGGATGCTGGACACGACACACAGGCCTCTTGGCAAACCCTTGTGTAGAGGTGAACACGTCAGGTTGTTGGCCAGGGTGTGCTGTCATGAGGGGAGGCTCATGACATGAGCTCCAGTGTTGCCATGAAGCATCATAGTACTGGGTTCCCTGGGTATGTAGAGTTGTGGACGAAGCTGTGCATGAAAGCTGGGGATGACTCTCAAGAACCCACTGTGGTGAGGGTTTTTGACAGAGGGAGACAAGGAATAGACACCGTGTAAGGGATTTAAGAGAGGCGATAACTAGGAATGGACACTGGTGGGGTTTTAAAAGAGGGAATAACAAGGAATGGACACTGGTTGGGGTTTAAGGGAAGGAATAACTAGGAATGGACACTGTGGTGGGTTTAAGAGGGTGAATAACAAGGAATGGACAGTGTGGTGTGGTTTTAAGGGAAGGGATAACAAGAATGGACACTGTGGTGGGGGCTTTAGAGGGGAGTAACAAGGATGGACACTTTGGTGGGGGCTTTAGAGGGGAGTAACAAGGATGGACACTGTGGTGGGGGCTTTAGAGGGGAGTAACAAGGATGGACACTGTGGTGAGGATTTAAGGGAGGGAATAGCAAGGATTAAACACCGTGGTGGGGGCCTAAGAGAAGGGATAACAAGGAATGACACTGTGGAATCCTGAGTTATGAGCAGGTTGTTTCAAATGTGAGGAAGGTTGTGAGGCAAAAGTGAGTTAGTGTGGCAGAAGGTGTGCCCCAGTGCCATGATGTGAGGCAGTGGACACTACTAAGGCAAGGTACCACGATGGATATCCTAAGACTTGATAGATGAGGAAAGTGAGTGGAACGAGATTTTAGGGAGTCAGAATGAGGTATGAGTATGTTAAGATGAGGTATGAAGATATCCGGATGAGGTATAAGGACCTCAGAATGGGGTATGGGAGTGTCAGAATGTAGTATGAGTGTGTTACGCAACTGGTGGCATGTAAGTGGGTTTTGCTTCTCATAGGTTCTATTTAGAGACTATGCACACGAGGATTGACCGTTATGATAACACCTTCTCTCTTGAACAGCGAAACTGTGATCTTTTTTTTTTCCCCCGTCCTTCTCTTTTCACATAACCTCTCCACCTTTAAGAGTCAGGTCTACACACTTACCCGAGGAGCTCTTATTAATTTCTATATTCTTCATTTTTTCCTTTCATCTCAGATAGCCACGACTAGGGCGTGTTTTTGACCGAGTTATGATGATTACATTATTGAAGGATATGTGAATGTGTTGAAGCGAATAATGAGTGTCATGGTGAGGTATGAGAACGTCAGGATAAGATATGAGGGTGTGAGGATGAGGTATCATGGGAGGGAAGTGACAGGGTAGAGAGCGGTGATAGGCAGAGTGAGGTACCAAGGGTCGAGTGTGTGGTGGCAGGGAAGATGAAGGATGTGGCTGGCTGCAGAGTTACTATGAAGTGTCATACAGAAGTGCATCAAGCTGAGTAAGGTTAGGGAAGAAGACATGGAGGAGACTGCACAATTCGTCCAGCCTACTGGGGTGCTGGATAACAGACATAGCCATAAGGCTGTGGTGCAGGCTGTTCCCCCGTATTATCCCTGACAGATTTGCCACACGGTTTGTGGTGGTAGTGATATAAACAGCTTCTCTCTTTGCTTTAGGTTAACTTGATATTTGACATAGTTACTTCACATTGCTTGATATAGTGCATCGCGGGTCTATCCTCTATTGCGTTCATGATACAGTGCCTGTGTTATACGCTGTTTACAAGTGCTCACATTTGTGGCCACCTATTATTTCACCATGATGCCTCTCTTCAGTTATTTATGAGTATTTACAGGCAATTTAACTCGGTGGAGAAACAGTAAACCTGCATTGTAAACAAGGTTATGACAATGGCCCACTGAATAGGCTTTGTAATCTGCGCTGTGGCTTTTGTCCTCGCTTGAATTTCGTCTATTTTTACTGTACATACTCCGTTCTCAGTGTCTTTATGGAAAAGATAAATCATGCAGTACATGTAGGTCTGCTTGATATAATTAAGCCAACATTCTGATTACATGCTAGTTGCTCATGATGACTGGGTACGCATCCATCCTAAAAGTTAGACCTTTACAGGTCATTTTTTCGCTATGGCTCAAGGTAGCTGAGTGGGATTTTTTTTTATCCTGTACTATAGAATGAAAGAGGATGTCAAGGGAGGGACAGAGTGATGGATTCTAGATTTTGTAGGATAATAATGGGTGTATGATGTTTAAACCCAGCGGGCGATGCGCTGTCAGGGGCGGTAGAGGGTGCAGCACCCATCGTGACGTCATATACTTCTTGCTCTCTCGTGGGCGCTATTTTATTCTTGAATATGCAGTGATTTTACGCCGTTCTGCTCGGAAAGTCACTTACTTTCGAGTTATATTAATTAGATCGGCTTCGGTCAATGGACGATCCGGGTAAATGATAGGGCGGAACCCCGGGGAAAAACAGGGAGAGGAAAATACATGTCACGATTTTGGCAACAAGTCATCAGTCTTCTGGCGGCTCAGCTGTTAGTGGTAAAGCCGTCTGCTACGTCAAGTGAATTTTCGTTTATTTACATTCTTGCGTCAGGTCGACTGTGTCAGGTAGGTGATGAATGGTAGTGTATCTAGGTGTACAAGTAGCTGGGACGTTGGTAGTCCCGCGAATGGCGTGGGAGTGACCAGGAAGAGAAGGAAGCAAGTGGTTGGAGGGTGATCCGTCTCGGTCGCATACTACTGACTTGACTCCAGTCGTTTTCAGTGATCGGGAGGAAGAAAATATGTAACACTCCCATCCATAGCCACAGACCCTTACTTTTTTCCCCTCCACCTACCTAGGACCACGCTTGTGGGAATTTTCCCCCGAGATATACAGCATCGTATGGCTTCCTGAAGTGGTCCCCCCCCCCCTCCCCCTGTGCAGCACAGGTTGGCCCTGGCCTGTTTTGGCGTCGAGCAGATTAATCATTACCAAGGTGTTTGATTACCAGCACAGGCACCATGGACGGCCAGGGAGTCCCTCCCCCCCCATCGTCCCCGAAGAACAAGACGAGGAACGGATGTATATAAGGAAGGGTAGAATTAAAAAAATAGAATTACACCTTGACCAATAAACATCTTCCTAGGCCTAACAGGTGACATTAACACCTCGCCTGGCATCAGCACCCACGTTACCTCCATAACTTGTGGCAAAATGTGTACGGGATATGTATTTCTATGATATGAATAAGTTCTGTGGAACATGAGTGGCACCAAAAAAATTTGCATTACGCTGAAGAAACGTCCAGTGTTGCATTTATGAGGAGTCCCAAGGTGGTGATGAGTAGGGAGGCATATGCCTCATTGGCGACAGCCAGGAAAATGAGAGGGGAATTATGTAACGGAGTGAGGACATTTTCTGTGTCCTCACCATTCACATAAACATTTTATCGTGAGAGTGTGTTCTGTGCCGTACCAATTATAACCAGTATTATTTTGTAGTTTTTACACGTTCCTTATGTATTATTTTTTTTGATATTCTAATGTCAAAGTTAGGAACACTAATGATATGCATTGGGGAATAAACATCTGTCATTGGACTAATTATACTTTGTAAAAGTAAAAAAAAACTGATGTGATGTCTCTGATGAAAAGGGAAAAAGTAAATGAAAAGCTCTTAGAAATCAAAAGAACATATGACAACTTCATTACCTTTCTGATGTTCTATAAAATGTATGTGAGTGGGTATAATGTTTCATTAATTTTTTAGGAGATTTGTTCTCTAACCATGTATGCTTATTTTGTTGAGTGTGTTTAGTTGCTCCCACAGTAGTATGCTGGAAGGTAGTTGATGATATTGTTGTTGATATATTTAAAATAGAAACTGGTTACTAAGGTAATTTTGGTATGAGGTGAAGTTTGCAGAGTTCCTTTTGATTTCGTACTGTAGTTTTACCCAAGACCCACATTTTCTCGTTTATCGTAGCAGTCCTCACTACCATTTATATGTTTGTAAGACAAGAATAATGCTCCAGATCATGCTTCGGCAGCCTAAATCACTTAAAGGTACTAATTGTCAAGAGACCATTGATATGCCTCTCCTCCAAATCCATAAGTTACTGTATTTCTGTGATGACTCTCAGTTGGAATTGTGCTGTTAAAATTCTCTTGATATTTATAGATACAGGAAGAGAAATAGATTATAATGCTGTTTTATGAATTATGAAGGAAAAGGCTGATAGTACCAATAAGTATCTTATGTTTTCTTGTAAAGAGACAAAAGTGGATTATCAGTTGACGATGCGAAATATGATTTTATAAACAGAGGTACATGGTAATTTATATCACAGCTTTTCTTTATTGCTTTATTATCTTGATGACTATAATGATTTGACAAAAGAAAATCTGAATTAGCTGTTTAACAGTAATATTGTGGCTAAAGCCAAAAAGGCACCTCAGATGACTGTAATGTTGATAATACTGTACCACCATCACCCACACTTGTATCATCATTATGCTCCTCAAACTTGGTGTCCTTTACTTTCTTCAGAGTGCTTTCCAGTAAAAAATGTACAGATACCTTAGAGCAAAGGCAGCAAGCCTTACTTCTGGGCTGACAATCATTAATATAAAAAAGAATGGTTAGATGTGAAATTAGAACGACATACCTTCATGTTTGTAAGAAAGAGGGCACACTACTACAGACAGTTGTACACGTACAAACCATACTTGAATTCATGTGATCCATTTATAAGAGAGTTATCTTTTCTTATAAGCAAGATTGAAAAAAAATTGCGGAAGGTGACTTCATTTTTTCTTCTTTCTCTGTACTTAGTGTAGAAGGAAGCACAGTGTGCCATATGATGTCATAACTCAGGATCTACAACATTTTAGGAAAAGAGGAAAATGTTACAGGTGTGAAAACAAGCTTTTTATAGCGTTTTTGCAGTGATTATAATTGCCGTATATTTGGATTTCCCTACACATGCACAGTTATTAATATTGTATTGAAATCCTTGCTATTAGATTGTGAAGGAAATTGCAGTAGGCTGGTTAGCCTTATTTGTCCTTGAGACCACTAATTTAGACAAGGTAAAGGGTTTACCTTGGCATCCATTACTTTTCTGTTGCCACTTTCAAACTGCTGCACTAATTTTGATGGTCTACAGAAAGAGAAGTTATTTCTCATGTATTTCCTTGTATTTTTGATGAAAATGTTTTATTCTGTTTGATATATGTAAATATTGTTCTGCTTGCATAAATGCCACAAAAATATGGAAATACTATAATGCATGTAGATTATGAGAATTACACTCTATGTGTAGAATTTATGTAAATGAAATATTAAGGGTATGTGGAGTCATGGCTGGTAAAAAATAAAGTGTGTAATGTCTGTATGTATAGAATGAAATTACTAAGTAAAACATAATCATCATATTTGTGTATAGATAAAGGGGATTTGTGCTGCCTACTAGGGCCTGCCCCTGTCATTTCAGTTCCCATTCACATCCATGTAGAGGAAGGTATTTCCTTTAGTTTTATATGATATAGAGATATTTGTAAGGGGTTTAAGGGATATGTATATGAGTGGTACAAAGCAAAGATTGGGCATTGAAAATTTTAAAGTATTTTGGGAAGATTCTGTGTGTCATCTTACCTAAATACTGAAGATATTTGCACAAAAATGATATTGATTTTAGTAATTCCAGTCATCATGCACAGCTTCTTGTGCATCAACTTATTATCTTAATGTTTGCCATCACTATATGTCATTTTCGGGTTGTCTTATCTAGGATCACATTTACTTATCGAATTTGCCATAATCTCCTTACTCTCATGACACTTGATTTCATATTTGCTGTCAGTTTGATGATTTGTGTAGGAGGAGGATGCTGATTGTGAATGCAAATAAAAGAAACTAGATTTTGAAAGGGAAGGAAGGTTAGATTACAGAATCTGTTTGGATGGTGAAGAACTTA
Organism: Panulirus versicolor; assembly: GCA_032361705.1. Taxonomy (NCBI): domain Eukaryota; kingdom Metazoa; phylum Arthropoda; class Malacostraca; order Decapoda; family Palinuridae; genus Panulirus; species Panulirus versicolor. The sequence continues at coordinate 7,590 of JAUUDZ010403841.1, read as the reverse complement.
AAAGATGTGGATGAGTTAGGTATTTTGGAGTGAAATTTAGTAAGATGGCAGAGGGAGAACTGAAGTTAAAAGTAGTCATGCGAGTGAGAAAAGTTAGAGATATGCTAAAAACTCTGGTGAATGGAAAATTTAGACTTTAGAGTGTGCAAGAAGCATGCATGAGGAAGTCCTCCTCTCATCATTGATGTATGAATGTGAAACCGAAGTGTACATAGGTCAGGATAGGCACTGTAAAATTAAAGACAGTAGAATACAGTAGTATGCAAAATATGATCATAATTAGGGGGTGGATAGAATGAAGTAATAATTGAGAAGTTAATGAGGTTTGAAGGAGTTATAGAAAGTTGCATGGATGAAAGTGTTCAAGGATGATATTGTTATAGTCTTTTGGAATGGATGTGAGATGATAGGCTGGTCAAGAGAGCATATTGGAGTGCAATAGAGGGTACAGTTAAGAGAGGTAGACCATAGAAGATATAAATATATATAGATGTGGTATGAAATTTGATTGTGGCGAGGGATATTTCAGTTGGATGTTTGATACATGGTTAGGGATTAGATGCAGTGACAGTGGTATGAATGGATATCTTGGTCTGTCCTGATGAATCCATTAGTTTGTTAAGTGAAAAAGCATGAAACAGAATTTTGTATGTGCAGAAGTTTGTTTCATTTCATTACACTAGACATGGGATGATGTAAAATTATGAGGGAGTGGGTGATGTTATGGTGGATATTTGTGCCTGATCCACCCAGTTTGAATTAGGAATGAAGTGATGATGATAAGTTATTTAAAGCTATCACATTTACAATCATGACTTGTATGTTCATAACATTTCTGTTGCTATGTTTGCCACCACATTTACTAGTTGCCATCATAATTGCATTTGTTGCCATCATTTATCTTTATTTATAATTAGTAAAATGTTGATTGGTAAATTTTTATTCTCTATGCTGGCATTATGATTTTTAGTCATTATGTAATTTTATCATGATGATTTGCTCTTATGTCTACTAATGTGTTGTTTCTCATGTATATATATTGTCTATTATCAGTGTGAATTTATTGTATTTCCCTTGATTTTGTTAAAAGGTTATGAAAATTGTTAAAAGAAGAAAACAATGAAAGGGGGAGAGAGGGATGTAATGCAGATGAGGGTGAGGGAATTTGACCTGAAGGGAGAAGGAATTGGTTATTTCCTGGCAACACCACACGACTTCTGCAATTTTTAATTGCTTACAGACTGTAGGCTTGCTAGAGTACAAGCAACTCTCTCATTAACTATGCTATAATCTAAATCTTCAAATCTGGTTTAGTCAAATATATGTTAAAGACTGATTGATGAATTTGAGATTTTGTTTATTGTTAAGCTACCTTTATTGTAAAAGGATAATACTCGCAGTAAATTGATGTGTTGATCATAGACCCATGATGACTGTTGATGATGACTACTAAATTCCTTCAGCCCTCTGACCCAGGCTTATCTTGAGCATATCTAGAGTTTCAGTGGATGAAGTAAGACAGTATATGTTCAAATGTTTGCCTGTTATTATGAAGTAGTATGGTCAGTTAAGTTCTTTTTAGTCACAATGCTATTCAAATTGGTAACAAGGGGTGGAGTCACAGCTTGTATACATGTGGTATTGAGGGAGGAATTCTCTTTAGTTGTATAAGCACCATGTTATCAGATATTATTGCTTAATTCAAGATGCCAAGATACATAACTGTGTGTATACAGTATTAGTTTTTTATGTATCTTATTTGTGCTGAAAAGCACTGAATAACCATTAGGTTCTAGTGCTCTACAAATTCCACGGGATCATTCAGTGATTTTTAACTTCTCCAGTGAGTCTTAGCTTTACATTGTTTGTTGTCATAATATTTACCTTCGTAAAGTTTGTTGGCACATTGCCATCATTTTTTCTATTGTATTTTGTTTGCCAGTAGGTAATGATTTTTAGTAGATTGAAGCCCATTCCTTTCAGGATTTGCCACTTGTAATCATAATATGTACCTTTCCTATCCATGCTTCTGAAAGTATAGACTCAGTACTTGCAATCATTCTCAGTTTAGTCATTTCAGCCTGTAAATACTTTAAAGATATTGGAATAGATTTTAGGGATCATGTTCTGATTGGCCTGCCATGATCTTGAAAGAAAAGGGGTAAAAGCTCATCATTTTTGTAATGATGTAAACCTGTGATCATGTATTTGGGAATGTTTGATTCTATACTTTTATGAAAAGTTTAGAATTATGAATATTAAGTCCCCAGGGGAAAACAAAAATTCTGTAAAGGGCCTGCTGAATATGCTATCCTTCTTTTGTAATGCATACTGGTTAATCAAAGAGACCAGTCAAGTACTTTAGTTATGATGGCAGTTACATTGACTCTAAAAGAGAAAAATGAATTGTAAATTCTATGTAAACCCAGAAAATAGGATTTGTGGAAATAAATGTAAACAGAGCCTTCCTTAAGAGATCTTTTGCTGCTGGATTAAGAGCTTGTAGAAGAGAACCGGTTCAGGAGTCACCTGGTACACCTTCAAGTAAAGAAAAAGGACAAAAAGCATTGGCTTCTGACACTCCAAATTTCCCATGCCCTCACATCAGTGATGGATTGAGTGCTTCTTCTGATGCCCTGTCCGGGGGCATCATTTGGTTGCTTCCTTTCAGAGAAGGCATCACTTGGATGCTCCTTCTGAAGATTGCCCCTCAGGTAGTCCTTTCCAGGAGCATTCTTTGGGTGTTGCTTTTAGGGAGAATCTTTTAGGCACACACCTTGAGTAATGCTGATCAAGTGCTTTGAAGACCCAAAAATCAAGTAAAGGTAAAAATGTAACTCAGAACTAGCTAGTTGTGAGCATAGTAGTGAGAATGAGTCTGTATGATGATGATGGGAGATCCATATCAATCATTCTCTGTATTGCTGAAAGCTCAAAGAACGCCTAAGAACAAGGATTTCATGTGAAATATTACATAAAATATATTGTAGTGGATAGCATTCAGCAGTAGAACTATAAAGTAATATGTTCCATTAGGAAGATTTTTAGTTTTATTGAATGAAATTTTCCCTAAATCAGGTCTTTAGGGCCTTGTTGGAGATAAAGTGTTATGGTTTTGGTGCATTACACATGACAACTAGAGTGGATGTGAGTGAATGAGGCCAATTATTCTTCTGATCCTGGTGCTACTTCTATGTTCTGGGAAACTGAGAACAAGCGTGAAAGATATGTACGTACCTTATATATATCAACTTTCAAGCTGTGAAAAAACAACTGAAAACCATATAAAGTACTCTCTGTGCTGTGAAAATGGTCACCTATTTACCTCAGATGATGGCATGGGGTGTTGGCATTGTGATCTTTATATGCCTCCTATTAACTAACAAACTAGCATGCCCAGGACCCATGGTGGCCAATATTATATGTGTACTTATCCAGGAATGTAAAACATCAGTAAGCAACTTCAAAACAATGCAAAAACAGATTAGAAACATCCTATAGTGTGGCAGGTCCCAGTTGGTGTCAGAAGATATGGGGGAAACATTTCAGCAGTGAATCTTCAGCAGTCCCCTTCCTGTTTCAAAGCTAATGTTGCTCTTGTATGCTCTGAGGAACACTATGCACTGTCAGTTTAATTACTGCATCTTTTATACAATTTTTACATCACAAGCCTTAAATACAGTATATTGTTAAAGCCTGTGAGAGTGTGCAGTTGATTACATAACACAACAATCCCCTGTACATGTACAGAACTTAAAATATCTTGATTCTGAATTTTGGCACAATATCCATGGATAAATAGAAAACATGCCGAAACAATCATGGAAAAAAAGTGAATACTACTTTTGATATTGCTTGGTGAGAGTAGGGACACTAGGTGACCAGTGGCTGTTTTTTTATTGTGTGGATGAGGTAGCCAGACACCCCTCCCAAGGTTTGAATCTAAACCATGGTGTATGTGCTAATGATATTATCTGTACCATGTAAGAACAGTAAGGACACCTAAGGAAGTGATGGGGAAGAGTAGACATGTTTACATTCTTCATACTGACTAACTGATATACTAGCATGACTGAATGCCCATGATGGCCAATATTACCTGTTTACATTGCAGACAATATCAAACACATTCAGATAACTGTGAAACAATGAAAAAACAACATAAAATGAGCTTACAATGTGGATTGTCAGGGGGAAATGGGTTGAGGGCAAGCATATATAAAGTAAATCCTTGGATAACAGCTCCATGTCTCAAAAACCAGTGTTACATGCTACAGATTCCTTTCATTTTGACTCCAGGATATCATTCCAACTCATGTCAGAGATGGCAGTTGCATTGTAGATGTATATCTTCCAAAATTCCCATGTTTGGTCTATCTGTGACGTTGAGGAGTCTTGAAGAATTTGTTCATGATACATTTTCAACTTAGTGATGACTCCCTGGTCAAGTAGCTGGATAAGAGAGGTCATATGTATTAGGTAAACACATGGCATGGACATTTGGTTGTGGGTCATTAAGGTATTTTAGGTGTTCAAAGGTGTTGTTGAGGAGCAACAAGATCTTGAATGACCTTATCCCGGCAGAAGTTATTCATGAATCAGTCTTATTGTAGAAGTGACCCTTGAATTTGTAGTTTGACCTTGATTGTACAGGAAATTTGTGATAATCCAGTCCCTTTTATACCCAGAGATACTGTGAGTTGTAAATTACAACTGGTGTGCATTTGTGATCACCCACAGTGTTTTACATGGTAGGAGAGTCACTGCTCCATAGCCAGATGTAGAGCACCCCTCCTTTGAGATGTATGTCATGATAGGTATCATCTTTCATAAGAGTTCAATTTTGTCAGCACTGAATGCCTGCAGAGGTGTGTAGCCCTATATTTGCCTGAATTGTTTGAACTCTAGAAGGAAGGCAGACTCCACAACATGGATGGTGTTGGCAGCCTTTCCCTTCATACTGATGCTGTCAAGATTCCTCGTTTCCTGAATCATTCTGACAAATCCTTACGAGCTTGAATTGGTTCATCGATAGTTGATGAATTAGCATCATACTTTAGGTGTTGGTACATCAACCTGATCCTGTTGCCATACTGATAGCTCCCTTTCCATGTTTTCTAACAGTGTGATACAGATTTTTCTGAAATTCTTGTATCTTCAATTGTGGCTAACTTACTCTTTCTTCCATGTGGTGTGGATTCATGACTCATTCTTCTACACTTATTCCTTGTACTCTTACACTTTTAAGAGCTGCCTGGCTGCCATACACTCCATATTAACTTTGTAGAATGACTGTCTTGAGCACCCTGAAACTCCTCGGGGAAGGCAGACATCACAGTATAGGTGGTGCTGGCAACCTTCCTCTTCATGCTGATACTGTCAAGATTCCTCTGTTTCCTGAATTATTCAGCTCAGGTATTTGTAGACTTGAATCTTGAAAGTGGAATGAAGGAGTGAAAGATGAAAAAGGGAAGATAACTCCATAGCTTTGGTGTGCAAGGGAAGGAGGTATTATACTGATCAGTTTTTTTGTAACTGGTCTCCCCACCTGAACGATGAGAAAAGTAACTACTTGTGTGCCACATGTCCTGGTCTTATGGACTAGGACAAGTGCAGACAGCTTATAAGAGCAAGTTTTTCTTTTGTACGTCTTGGCATTCGGGCCTCCCTTTGATCCGATGGTTCCTGATTAACCACATACTTTGATTCAAGCTCTGTGTTAGTGAATGTTCCCTGAGGAAGCACCACAGGTATTATTTTGAAACTCCAGTCTCTTGCAAGTTAATCAGTATATTGTGGAGGAGCATTTCTATCCTTAGATTTTTATTTTTGTTTCTTTGTTAGCTGAGACAGCAACTGAATGCCTTAATCAAAAGCATATCATTAATACCATATATATGTATATTTTTTATGCTTTATTATTGTTTCCTGCATTAGCGAGGTAGTGCCAGGAACATACAAAGAAACGCTACAACCTCACGCATCTATTGTCTGACTTCTGTAATGCACTGAAATCCTTATGTACAACCAGACCACACAGACCTTACCATGGTATAAAGGAGACTGATGAATTTTGTAAAGGAAGCAAAATTAAATGATTTGTATGAATAGTTTTAAGTTTTTAGATATCTTTTAAATGAAGCCAAAATATATGATTCTCTGAAAATAACATAAAGTTTTTAGATATCTTTTTCGTGCTGAAATTTCATGAATAACCAAGATGTTGTAGAGCTTTACAGATTTGCAAAATCTGTTCATGTGGTCTTTTAATGAAATATATCTTTTGGTGATTGAAATGAATATGCTATTTATATATGGGGATTCCTGGGATTACATTGTTTCAATATTTCCCAGAATTTTAGAAAGTATTTATCAGTGTATTCAATACCTTAAATCCTTTTATGCAGTAGTTCATCCACAAAATATGCACGTACTTAAAAGCAAATAATATGGTTGTTTTTAAGGATTAAGTTCCACAATTATTGCAGAGTTTCATGTTAATTCAAGTGGATATTTATGTACTCATGATATCATTACTATATATGCAAGGCCCAGGCTTGAAGTGGACTTTTGTCTCCCATTTTGATTCATGTGATATAAGATTTGGATGTTGTTCTGAGACTCTGCCTGCAACTAGTTTTATTGTTGGCAACAGGGCATCCTTGTTGAAGCTTTGTCACTATCAGTGGATAGACAGGAATGCATGTGCAGCATTGTTGAGGACCTTCCTTCCCTGAAGGAGTCCACCTTATCCTTCTCATTAGTGGAGTTCAGCCTCAGAACTACAGAATCCTCATGTAAGGGGTTCTGAGTTATATCGTTAATTATGATATGGCTGATTAATCTTTTCACTGCAGCAGTTGTAATTTTTTTCATTGAAATCTTCCTTATGTGTTCTTTCTTATTCTGTAGTCTTTTATGAAGGATTTTCTGTTTTCCAGTAATTCTTCAAAACAAGTATTTTGATTTCTGTGTGATTAGTGCATGGCACTATAATGAGAGAATAGGAAAAGATTTGTGAACTAATATTGTTTATTATGTATGTTTGTAAGACATTAACATGAATAATGAACCCTTTGATTGTAATCATTTGAATTTGTACATGTAAAATCTCATTGGGTGAATGACGCAATTTAATTTTGAACTGTGTTGACATTTGGCTGCCCCTAGTAGTACTGAAATTATGTAGTATTTTGAAGATTTATGTCATATTTTGGAGCTTTCACCTATTGTGTGAGGATATTTCCTCTAAGGCTCAGTCCTCTGTACTTCACGCTACCTCGCTAATGCAGAAAATGGCGAATATGTATATAAAAAAAAAATTATGTGTATGTATGTTCAGGCCCCTTTCACTCAATCTTTTTCACTGCATCCTTCCACCTCCAATTTGGTCTCCCACATCTTGTTGCCTCCACCTCTGACACATATATCCTCTTTGTCAATCTTTCCTCGCTCATTCTCTCCATGGGACCAAACCATTTCAATACACCCTATTCTGCTCGCTCAACCACTATCTTTTTATTACCACACATCTCTCTTACCCTTTCATTACTTACTCGATCAAACCACCTCACACCACATATTGTCCTC
>JAUUDZ010403731.1:0-15408 GCA_032361705.1 Panulirus versicolor | reverse complement strand
TTGCTACCTTGCAAACTTGGAAAACGATGGACAAGTATGTGAGGCCTAGATGTGGATGAGCTGTGGTTTTGATGCATTACACATGACAGCAAGAGACAGTGAATGAATGTGGCCTTTTTTGTCTGTTTTCCTGGTGCTACCTCACTGAAGCAGGAGGTAGTGAATGATGCTGTTTTCTGTGAGGCTGGGTAGTGCCAGGAATGGATGAAGGCAAGCAAGTATAAATATGTACATGTATTTATGTATATGTCTGTGTATGTATATGTTGATATCTATATGTATATATGCATATATGGGCATTTATATTTGTATATTAGTGGATGGGCCATTCTTCGTCTATTTCTTGGCACTACCTTGTTGACGCAGGAAACAGTGATTAAGTATAATATATATATATATATATATATATATATATATAGTTATTTATAGGTAAGCTGTGAACTCTGATTTCAAGTCACATGATCGCATATGTATGACAACCCAGTGAGTAGATGACCAGTTATAATATCTTTGTGCTTCAAGGTTTTACTCAGGAGTACAGTTCTTCTTGGCATGTTATTGTCAATTTTTCTTAATAACTCAGGTACACCAGGTTCACAAACTTATTCCATCATACATTGCAAAGTCTAGCTTTAACCTCAGTATTATGTATTTTTTTTAATTCGTTGACGTCATTGATTACAATCAGTTTCTCTAACTTCTGGACACAAAGGTTTCTGTATCATACCATGAGGATCCTTTTATCCATGATTGCATAGTGTCTTTTAAAATATATATTGGTGGAAGCCCATATATCCATAAGACTTTACAGGGAGGGCAGATGATGTACTGCTTCACCATACTTCCAGTTAGTTGATGACTAGCACTGCTGTCGTCAACTCAATGTCAGGCTCAAAAACTAGTTTTACACTTAAGACTCTTTGAGCATAGACAAGGCAAACCAAGGACATATTTCCAGTTTCACTTACCTCTTTTGTTCACTTCACTTCAACCAAAGCAGTGCTTGCTGGTCCATGAAGGCTTTAGGCAAGCTAACACCATCCGATGGAGGTTTTAATCATTTGGCAAGTAATTGTTTCTTTTTGTGACGGTTTCCATTGACCATTGTCTGGGTGATACTGAGTAACTGTACATGACATTTAGAGAATTTTCTATATGGAAGAGAATTTTGAGCAAAGTCCTAGTATTATTTTTATCTCTATTAAGGATCAGATACACTATCAAAACCCATTTTTATGCTTTTTTTTCTAGTTTATACATGGAATGATGATAGTGCCGTAAGTTTCTTTGAACTGAGTGATGAATTCTCTATTGATTAAAATCTTCTGATCAATTTAAATGTTAATATTAGAGAGAAAAATCAGTAATAAATAGGAGGCAGTCCAAATTGTATACTTTCCATTTCCATAGGCATAACTACTGTTACTTTTTCCTGAAAGGCCTGATATTAGAAAATATTTTTCCCACTGTGATTGCTATATACTTCATAAAAAACATTGTACTAGATGCAAAGGTCATTTCATTTAAATGTATGTGGTTTGTACTTGTATGCATTTGATAAAATTTCATTTTACAATAATCTATAAAAAAGGTTGAAAATCAGTCAGTATATTCAATGGCTGTGTATGTTTTGAAATCATCAGCATGGAGGAAACTTTGTCTAATATGGTCATTAGTATAGTAGTGATAGTTGTGTGCTCACCTATTGTGATACCTATTTGTCAGCAAACTTTTTCTTAAACAAAAAGAATTAAATATCTTCCTGTAGGTTTATGTTGAACCTTACATTTTATAGAATTCACCCATCTCAAAAATTTTTGAGGTAAATTTATCTTGGCTGATGGGTAAACCTGTAAGTACCTCTCACAAGTAGTAAAACCCACCTTGGAAGAGTGACGTCTGACCCATCACAATGTTTCACTGATACTATGATCATTTTCTCTAAACCAAGTAGAATGAATGATGATTTGAGCCAGTTTACTTTTCAACCCAGTACAATACATTCATTACAGTGAGTTTTATCACTGTTTATTCTTGGGGCTTCATGGTTCAATTTACCAGGCACTTCTGTCATGTGTAGATTTTTGGGAGAGATTTCTTCAGCTTTTTATAACATTGGAATCTTGCTAAGCTCTCCAAATAATGTTGTACCAGCAGTCTTTCTATCCTGGTACTCATAGCCCTCTGTTTTATCACTACCAGTGCCAAAGTATAAATGTGATCTTCAGTTATAGTTCCAAGAGGTAGAAATACCCTTTAAAGTAAGATTGTAAGTTGAAGATTACTTACTGATTCCTTCATGCTAGAAATTTGATAGGTTTTTGTACATACATGTGTGCATATATAAGTGATCAAAACTGGGAAGTATGGGTTCAGTAACTTAAGAAATTTTGGCAAACCAGCAGTAATAAAATATTACCTGTGGAGGACTGAAACCTATGTTAACCACTGATGACACTGACTGTGTGAATGAACTAGTAATTGATATATTAGGAATAGTTCTATTTCATTGGTCATTTTGAAGAAAGTAGTTTCACCCATCAGATACATTTGGAAATCTTGATAAACTAGAAATTTTTATTAGTCCATGACATGACATTGATGAATTGATGAGTTACTAACATTACAGTGTATAAAAGATAGAAGAATGGTGTACACATTGGATTTGTCTTCAAGATAAATTTTTACCTGAGAAGTTTGGCAAGTTTATTTCATTTTTTCGTGTTTGTATAATGGCTAATAATTATTATGCTCTGCTGTACAGTTTATGTACATATATACATAATATATTTTTCTTTACTTATATAACCCTAGGACCCCTTATCTGGGGCTTTGATAACATGAAGACTTTGCTACAATCATTAGTATGGAAATGATGGACTCTTTTAGAGTGAGAAGTTCCTTGATGAGACTTTTTGTTCATTGGTGGTGATACAGACTCACCGAAGGTCTCTTTCCACACAACATAAACAAAGTCTATGCCACTAAAACAATTATGTGCACCAGTTTAGGATAAGGAAAAGAACCCCTTAACATCCTGTGCAAACTTCATTCTGTTTCTTCCCAAAATATGCCTAGACTTTTTTGGTCAACCAATCTGACAAAAGTAAACAGCAAACCACACAATATAGAGCCCTTAAAATTCAGTCACCATCTTCCTCATGACCACAAGCATTCAGCACCTGCACATTGAAACAACAGAACTTCCAGCACAATTTCTTTTCAGTATGCTTAGCTGCCAATCTTTGCAACAGCTGATGACCCTCCCACTTAAGCCACAAGACAACCACGCACTTCCTCCCAATCAGAAGCAAAATGCTTAACCTCACTTCACACTCTAGCAATCTGTACTCACAGATCCCCCATTTATAACAAACATTACACGAGGCACAAAACTGTCTAAAACTATTTTGTAAATTTATCAGGCGCCTGTTGTCAGTTAAGGAGTAGCTAATGAGGGAAAGGGATTGAAAGGGAAATATTGTAAAGGATAATTAATAGACATGTGAGGAACTGAATTGCAAGTTCCAAAGAGTTTTCAGAGTGGAAGACACTATAAAATTGGTATGAAATGTGGTTCATGAATTCAAATTCTTGCAAATGTAAAGTAATGAGGATAGGACAAAGCAAAAAATGGCCTCAATGCAATCATTACCTAGCAGGAAGTAAGCTTCAAGATAATGTAAGTGAAAGTGACTTGACAGTAGACATTGTCCCTAACCCGTCACCAGAGTCCCATATTAGGAGAATAGCACAGGAGACAAAATGTCTGCTGGAAAATGTCAGAATAACTTTCCAGTATATGGAATAAGAAATGTTTAGCAAGCTATTCATATCCTACAGAAGCACAAGGAACTTGTAGAGAAGGTTCAGAGGAAGGCAACAAGATAGCAAAATGAAGAGAGCTAAGCTACAGGGAAAGGATGAAGGCTTTAAATTTACCCTTCTTGGAAGAGAGAGAAGTGAGGGGTGATCTGATCACAAGTGGGTCGGGGACAGTATTTTCAGAGACGTAGGGATAGAGGAACAAGATGACCTAACATGAAATTAAGAAAGAAACATGAATAAGGATGTGAAGAAATACTCTTATTGGTGGTCGATGATGGAAGAACACGGTTAATGCAGATAGCATACATAAATTCAAGGGGTAGTATAATAATAGAGTGTTCAAGAGATGTGACCCCAAGAGTGTAAAACTTCCTCCCCATATAGTACAAAAGGTGATTACACTGCGTGAGTAGAGGTTAAACAAGACTTAAAGAGGAGACACAATTATGGAAACTACACAAACCTCAATTTCTAAAGTAACATTATCGAAAAATGGAGTTCAGAAGCCAGAAACTAGGGCTTTGTGATGAGAGTTTCTATGAAATTTACAATGGAGTAGCAACATAGGTACGTCTGGCCTCAAATACACAGGGAATGGTAAGAAAAAGGAGAGAGAACAGTTTAACAAAAGATGTCTTAATGCAAAGGAGCTTCAAGATGAACAGTGGTGAAAATATAGGCAAGACTTCAGACAGCCAGCATATGCAAAGGAACAAAGAAAATTTGAGAAAATTTGGGTAAGGCAGAACATCCAAAACTTTTCCATGAATTCATCATGAGTCGGTTGTCAGTTAAAGAGCAGCTAATCAGGCTAAAGGATTGAGAGGGAAGAATTGTAGAGGATGATGTAAAGATATGTGAAGAACTGAATAACAAGTTGAAGAGTATTTTCACAGTGGAAGACAGTTTAGCCAAACACCAGTTAGTGGGGAGGAGGTCTTGGAAAACATTGAGATATCAAGTAAAGATACTAACAGATCTTGACCCATACAAACCTTAGGTCCTGATGAATGTACTGAAGATGTGTGCAGATACACTAAATTTAGTGGGGAAGAAGAATAATTCCCACCTAATCCCCGTGTGTCATGAAAGGCTACTAAGAGGGGCAAGAGCGGGGAACTGGAAACCCTTGCTTTCTTTATTGCAGTTTCTAAAGTGTGGGACAGAAGGAGCCAAGTGAGGTGTGTTCATTCTCCTTTTAGGGTGTCTGAATGTGTTTAGATGTAATGAAGATGAGAAGAAGGGAGAGATAAATGGTATATTTGATGAAACTGAAATATGTGTATGGGCTAACATGAAATAGGGCATTGTGCATGTTAAAGATGATTCACAGTTACCCCACTAATCCAGCCTCTACTCATGAAACATTTCTGGCCCATTCCAATTACATTCCTTCTCCCAAAGAACACATTTTTATTCTTATGAGATACTACTCAAGCATTTGCCATAAACCAACATTGCCCTTAAACAGAAAAGTCATGAAAAGCCTACATAAAATCCATCTGGACACCAACTGCCTACCAACCCTTCGCTCTCTGATACAGGCAATGCAATTAAAGCTCTGAGGAAGCCTTCTGCAACAAGACCTGACAGCATATCAAACTCACAAGAAACACTTTGGTTCAGTGGCAATCCAAACCATTCAAGGCCATGCAACAAAATCCCTAACATCTGGAAATTTGTTGAAATACTATTGGTCTTGAAGTCCTCCAAACCACCCATCTCCCTCCCATCCTTCAGCCTTATATCACCTGTGTCTTCACTATCCAGATTCTATGAAAAGCTGATTCACAGAAGAATGAAGCAAAATATCCTACATTCACCAACACAACATAGCTTCAGACCAAACTACTCCACCACCACTCTTCACACTGACCTCACACAACACATCCTAGATGGCTTCAGTCAACCACAAACCCCATCCCACACAATACTAGTGGCAATAGATATCAACAAAGCATTAGACACTGTCCCCTAACAGATGCTTACACAATAGATGACACACCCTCCACAACAGTGAGAAGCAGTGGCTTCACCTCTAAAACACAGAAACTCTACAATGGAGTTCCCAAAGGAGTAGTTCTTTCTCTAGCGCACTTCAGTTTCTACAAAACCTCCAATTACCTCCACCAAACCTCATCATGAATTTCCTCTCATATGCAGATGGCCTAACAATCACATCACAGCAGCATTGCATCACACAGTTGGAGCAATAATTTACCAGAACAAAATGTCTATCTATATCTGCTTTTAACCTCAGATAGACATAAATCCAGCTCACACCCTCTCATCAGTTTGAATTGACAATCAATCTCACTGAACAAAGCACCAACCATTCTAGGCATCACGTAGGAGACACATGACATTCACTCCCCTCGCCAATAAACATCAACACAAAAGCAACACACAAAGTAAATACCCTCACAACAATAACTGGTACCAGATTTGGACAAGAAAAAGAATCCCTTACCATCCTCAACACAGGTCATCCATTCCACCCTGAACTATGCCTTACCAGCCTTGTCTTCCACCCTCTCAGAAGTGAAATATAACATAGCTGCAAACCACACGAGATAGAACATTCAGAACAACTGCTGGGTGCTTAGCAACCACAAACACTCAGTACTTACACAATGAAACAAAGATCCTCCCAATACAATCCAACTTCAATATGCTCGACATTCAGTTCTTTGCAAACAGCAAGAGACCCATCCCACCCAAACAATTCCATTGCTAACTAACAACCCCCAAGCAGAAATATAAAGCCTACACCCTTCCCTAAACCCCCATCAAATATAACACAAAACAGATGCTTACTGATATAGCCCAACAGGCACTAAACAACTATCCTCTCAACTGTCTTAACTCCAACCCACTTGACATACACCCAACATAAACCACACTACCCAGACAAACATGAGTCACGATATCCCTTCTACACTCTAGACATTCACCTATTCCTACGACAGTACATCATTTCAACATATCCAATGATCCTGAATCCTTGCCCACAGTGCAGCTACCACAGCAGAAACTCCAAATGCTTACTACTCAGTTGCCCTGCACACTACAAAATGAAGCACACAACATCACTACCTGGTGAACATGCTTCCTGAACACTGCAGGAACCTCATAAGGACAGAAGGGACTCCTGGGAGAGGAAGTAACCCTTAAACAGTGGCATGCGCTTGAAATGACAATCACCGAGTCAGAAAAAAAAAATCCTTGCAGAATCTTTTTCAAACATATATTAAAGATCATACGCCAGAATGTACTATATTTTTCTATATATTGGTGTGGGAGGGTATCGAGTTAGCATGGATGCTCCTTAGTTATGTAAAAATTTGGTGATTATGAGTTTTTTTCCTTGTGATTTCTAAGTACACCTAAACACATTGCACACTTTATGGCTTTCATTCCATCCATGATTTACACATCTCTTATTTATAATTTATATAATCTTTCTACATTTATACATTTTATATATCTAGGCATTGTTTATCTATTTACATATAATTTACACACACATTATGTACAAGTAAATGAAAAAAAATCTAAATATAAAAAGTTGCTCTGTACAAGAAAAGTGTTTATTATATAATTGACAACAATAGTTGCCATATAAATCTAGCTTATTACCCATTTGATGCAGTTACACTGTGATGATGTGTGGGTGACTGGGATGAACCTAATATTAGGTATATTAGGTTCCTTGTGACATGTATGGATAAGACATGGAATCACACAGTCACCAGGGCTTGCCAGTCTAGTGACATGATGCAGGCTGTACAGCAAACTACTGTGCTGGCACTTCACAGGCCATGGGTGATAATCTTGAATACATAACACTATGGTACATTGTTTTAGACCGGTGGAAGTGACCCTTGTACAACCGAGCATTCATAACATCCAAACTTTCTTATCCTGTTATTGATGATCATTCTTGTACATTTACAAAAACATGGGAAAACAACTCAAGAAATGTATGGATGATGCACACAGGAATATTTCAGCATGTATCAGGTCAGGTAGTGGAAAGGCCTCATATTTTGATTGTTTTACTGCTTGTGCAACCAGAGTATGAAACTAATGATAATTCAAATTCATCTGTCTTTATCCATGATCACAATTTTGTACCATTTACCCAGCACTAGGGACTGCCATGTTTGCTATACTGTACCTACCTCTGATGGTAGATGTAGCTCTGTGCAGGCACATTACAGGAAACTAATAGGAAAAACAGGTCCACAAATAATTCATTTGCTCCATCCAAATCTATGTCTCATCTGTCTAGGTCACCCTATCTAAAGCAATCATAGAGCTGCAAACTATGCAATGCTGAATTCTCTGAACAATCACAAGCTGCCGAACAGCCACAAAAATTCATTGCCTACACAATGAAGCAAAAATACTCTCGATACAATATCACCTAAGCATACTTAGCATTCACTTCTATGAAACATCAGCAAACTTCTTCCACCTGAATCACTGCATAACCAACCTCTGGCCTTGAAGTAGAAGTGAAAAGCTCAACTCTATGTTTTAGCACCCTGTATGTACAAACATTTTCAAAACAAAAGCAAACCATAATGACAACAGGCACGAGGCAACTGCCCTTCCAACCCAATAATAAATTTACGTTCTGGTAAGTGGAAATGGCTGGTTTCCTGAGTGCTACAAGAGCACCCATAGAAGGTAAGTATGGTGTATGTTCATTTCTATGTATATTTTAAGCATTAATGATAAAAGAACTATATATGTGGGCTTAAATTTTTTTTAAATACGTAAACACCAACTCTACTCTTTTGAGTTAAAGTTTATTAAAATGAATTAAGTCGCATACATGAGCTCTATCTGTGAATATTGATATGGTGCAATATGGTAGGTGATGGATTCCTGATATCTAAAGACATTCCTGAGATGCTCAACTCATAATAAAGTGTTATAAACATTGAAAATGATATAGAATGAATAATTTGTGGAAGATCTCACTTGTTTGAGAAGACACATTTATGAACTAGTATTTCATATCTGGGTACTTTGTGGACATTTTGAAACATTTTTTACTGATTCTGATCCAAATTGTGATAAGTGTACAGGATTGCTTTCCATGTAACATAGATGATAGTGGTAAAAGCTTTATTTATTTTGAAGTGTGATGGAACGTTGAGACTTGGAACACAAACACTCATTAAGCATTTGTCCTTGGAGTATATTGAGAGTATACTTAAGCAGGTCACAGCATAGTAATTTGAAAGTAATTGGTTTTATTTCCACGTATGTTTATGAAAACCAAATCAACTTTCAAATTCGCAGTGTGATTATACAGGGAGTGAAATGTTTTTTCTGCGATGTATTTTTTTTTTTAGCTTTCATGAATAAGATTTAGGCTTACCTTATTCCTTTTGATGTGCTAATACCACAGAATTTTTGCTAATGAACACAATTTTACAAGTGCTTTCCACTGTAATTTGTATGTTACTATGTGTTGTATATTACTGCAGCTGTTGAAGGAATCCTTGTAATTAGCTGGGATACTTGCCATACTGCAAGCATGATCATTGTTATGATCATGTTCAACACTGTTTTGTCCCAAGTAGAGGGGTTCAATATAATGTATATTTGATGATATATTTGCCAAATGCCAAATATTGTGTGCATATCATCGCATTGTTTCACATTTTGTTGTTTTCCATCTTTCTGAGATACGTAATGGAGAGTTTATTTAATTATTTTTTAATTTCATGCTAAAGTCCATTACTTCTGGTCAATGAGTGGGCGTGCATTTCATTTTTACTAACATTCATATTTTTTAGACATTTTATAGTGCATACTTCAAGCATTTATCTGTTGTCAGTTACTGTTAGAAATAAAGTAGAAAAATGAAAGTTGATATTGCTCAATTTGTTTGCCTTTTGAACCCAGAAAAAATGTAACAAACTTATGCTTCTCAGATGAAGCTTTGACATTTTCATCTTTACTGAAACTACATTTCATAGCTACTGAATAGTGTATAGGCCCTGTTTATATTTATATACTTAGATAGGAGAGGTGCTGTTTGGTTTTACAGTAGCTACCAGCATCAGCAGTTGCATTCCATCTCAAATTTTATTCATATGTTTTTGGTTATTAAGCCTGCTAAGATAATAAAGATTACTTAAAGAAATAGTTTCATTTTCATGAGTATAGTATAGTGATCCCATGCTCTTAAGGTATGAAAACTTTGCGTGTTGATACTTGCCTAAGAGAGATATGTTGATTGTTAAACACACTCATGTTCTGTGATTATGTTAATCCAGTCATGTGTTTTTTTATCTATAAGGTAATAGGTTCAGAGAATAAATGATTGCCTGCTGGGAATCAGTACAGTGTGTGATGAGTGATACTTCAACCCATCTACAACTTATTCACCTCTCTCACATTCAAAGTAGAATGATACAGGTAGTCTCCTACATGCATTTTCTTTACTCTTTCTACATATTAATAACAAACACAGAAACACTAAAATATTGAAAGAATTTTCCATCTGTTTGGTCGCATTTGAAATGAGATGAAGTTTCCACTTTACTGCACTTATAATCATGTTTAAAAAGAATTTTTTACCCTTATGATTGCAACGGGGACAGTTCATGCCAGGAAGCATGAAAACAGAACTTCAGCCATAGGAATAGTGGAAAATCAAATTTTTGAGGGAAAATATATGAGAGTGTATGGCAGACTAAATAGTGCTGTAATGTAAGCAAAGCCCCCCAAAAAATCATCATTGGAAAAAATGGCTTCTTTCAGTCTGCAGCTGGTTCACAGCCAATCCACTCCTTCAACTACCTTCATTTTTCAGTTAATTAATGGGTTAATGAGTGCCTTGTGTAAGACTGGGTATATTAACCACAGATTAGTAATGATCCTGAAAGTATAATGAAATCTATTCCTGTACACTAAATGAGTGTGGAGAAACCTTTGACTGACCATCGGAACTGCTGTTCAGAAAATCAATGGAAGAGAGATCAGTACCACAGGAATGTAAGAGTGAAATTGTTATGGATATTTTTTATGAAATGAACTTCGGTGGTTTGATACTGGGTGGAAATGAATCAGAAGCTATGAGTGATTACGTTCAACAAAACTTTGTAAATGACAGATGGCATAGGTAAAAGGAAAGACATCATATATAAAAGCTATGCACGATCTCTCTAATGGAAATAAAAGATACGGGTGGATGGAATGTACGTTCTTGAACTATCAGAAGGCATTTGAAACTGTTTAAGACAAGAAACTGGGTTTTCACACCAATATTACTGTAGCTGAAGGAAACTGAGGATGTATATCATTCTTTTTTTTCTTAACTGGGTAGGATTAACCAGCATTGTAAAACATGATTTTATTTGGCTGCTGATATCTCCGGTCTGTGTAAATGATTAGCCAGGACTGAAACCATACCTCAGCAAGTTTGAAGATGATGCAAAATTCATGAAAGAAATATGGATAGCCTGGTTTGGAGAGAGAAATGGATAATGGATAATGAAGTTCAACTCAACCAAATGCAAAGTGATAAGATGGGAAGGTGGAGATATGACTATAATCTTACAGGAAACAAACCTGTATGAAAGGGACTTTAGGATCAATTTAGTACCCAACCTAATGCTAGAGCATTACATTAGGAGAAATGTCGAGGAAACAAATTATCTTTGCTTAATAACGAAACTGCACTTAAGTACATGGTAAGAAAATATACAGTCAACCACAACAGTATTTACAGCATTTGGAAAACCTAGAGAATGCATCTCATTTGGTCAATCCACATGAAGAAATATAAGTATTATAGAAAAGATCCAATGGAGAACTACAAATAAGGTATTTGAAATAAAGCCAAGTTGCAGGAAGCAAGGTTGTCTACATTATGATAGTGAACCTTCTGTAAAATTAGCAAAGAAGGACTGATCAAAGGTCACTGTGGAAAACTTGGCAAGAATAAAAAGTTCCCCGCCTAACAACAGAATACCAAACCATGGGATCAGTAAAGTGTGTAAGTTATTTATGGGGAACTCTCAATTTATGCTGTTTTTAGAATACAAAGCAAGGTCCATTTACATCTTGTAATTTATGTGGTAAACCCACAATGCAATCATCATTGAGCAGGCACGGTGATGGTGTAGTGTTGCCAGTACCATGTTAGAAGCACACGTATGCATGGCATGGATACAGTCTTATAGTCATGGAGTGTTACAGAATCTTGTGCAGCAGTATACTGTATGTTATACCCATGTGTTTTACCCCTTGCATCACATCACCTAAGCATATTTTAAGTTCTGGTATCAGTGATGCTAAGATGTGTAAGGCCATCATGATAGATTAAAATGGATGTGCTCAGAAAATATTAGAGAGGTGAACAAACTTAGTGAATCTACTTTATGACAGTACAGAGAAGATCAAGGAAGTTACCCAGTGTGGAACTTTGATTAGTCCATCTAATACCTCTTACTCCCAAAGTGTGATTATGAAGAGAATGGAATGAAAGCAGAGCATACGGATCAAACACTAAACTCATAAAAATGTTCCTATCAGAATGCTTTTGGTTCAAGCAAAGGCATCGAGTCCATATGATAAACATAGCAAGAAAGAAGGTATATCTGAAAAGAATGTCGAATACAAAATGAAGTGGTCCAAAATGTCCTTGCTGACATTAGGTGCTACAGAGAAATCCACCATGAGAAGACAATGAAGGCTAAACAGACAACATTAGATTTCTTTTTGAAAAAAAAAATGGACACTCGTAGGATGGAACAGCCATCAACATATAGTGAAATAAGAGATAAACTCTCTCAATCATCACCACCATCTTCTACAACTACATTGACTGACCCGTATGATTCCCACAAACTCCAGTAAGCAAATTCAGAAAATACAGTAAACGTAAATGTTAGAATTTAGTTTGTTATTTTGTTTTTTATAAATAGAATCCTTTGTACAGTATGTATATTAATAGTATTTTATATTTCCTGGTATGTGTGTGCTGTAGTTTTTCATTGGTATAATATTCAGTACTGTCTTGTTAATAATGAAACTACCTAATCTGTATTGATTACATTATACAATTTATCCCGTTTTTGATTTACATGACAATTTTCAAGAATGTAACTATCACATAAGTCAAGGGGTCTCTGTACCAGTCAACACTGATACT
This sequence comes from Panulirus versicolor, assembly GCA_032361705.1. Lineage (NCBI taxonomy): Eukaryota > Metazoa > Arthropoda > Malacostraca > Decapoda > Palinuridae > Panulirus > Panulirus versicolor. The sequence goes on along the minus strand of JAUUDZ010403731.1, from coordinate 2,399 downwards.
GCTATCTAGGAATGGGATCAGATGATTATGAGATTATATAAAGGGTTTATTAAATACTAATAAGATTATGCTTTGCTAGTTTGATTACCCAACTTGTCCAACAACTGCACCTAAATAAAGGGCTGAGTTACAGGGAAAGGTTAGTAGTCACAGACTTAGCTAAGTTGAAAGAAAGAAATGGGGAGAGACAACTATCAGGCTCCTAACTCAGTTAGACATCGCCATTGTTGATCAGTTCTTTGAAACTGGAAAGAACACAAATCATACAACTAAGAAAATGTTATAACAGTTGTGAATTAATGTGCCACAACAGGAGACTGAAGCACAAAATACGACATAAAGAAATACTTATGCAGTTACCACAGTAGATGAATGTAATAGACCACCTCTACATGAAGAAACAGTGAAAGCAAAGACAGTGATCAAATAAAGATTGTATGGTGATAAAGAAGATCAAGCAATGTTGCACAAAGAGAATAAAATTCCCTCTTGGTAAACTCAAATAGAGGGAAAGTCACCATTTTTTGAAGCAAATAATCATTTGGAAAGAAGCATGCACTGCAAGAGGTATCTTTTCAAAAAACTGGTTTGAGGTAACTACTGGATTTTTGTAGGTTTCAATGATATAAATAAATTGACATGCAAGGACTTTTAACTATATCTAAATATGTTTGTGGATGATGCTAAAATCATGAGAAAATTTAGAAATGTGCAGGACTGCAGTAAGCCACAAAGAGACCTAAACTTTAGTTTTGGTTAGAAATATTGTTGGTGAATTTCATCTCGACCAAATACAAAGTGATAAAGATGAAGCATACTAAAAGGAAGTCTTTTACTCTTCATAAAACAAGGATCTTCCCCATGTGGTCAACATCAATGGCAAAAATCTTTGCACTGAGAGCTCCCGCAACAACTTCAAGGCTACATTCTAAGTAGGGCAAGAGAGGGAGGTGCTCAATACCAGCTGTTAGCTTCCACAGAACGGTCACTGTTAATTTCCATGCAGACATGAATAGGGAAGGAAGAGCACTTTTTGAGTCAATGTTGCCACACTGACACATCTAAAAACACTTGCAGATCCCTGATAAATTTCTCATTCTTTCTCTCTCCCTTTTTTCTTCACCCTAATTGGCCTAGATTAGGGCATGTTTTAAATATGCCATATCAGTTACTGTAAAAATATATAAAAAGGATCTTTGTCTTTTTCTACCCTAAACAAAAAGGATCTTGGTTAATTTCTACCCAATACAAAAAGGATCATGGTTTTTTCTACCCTAAACAAACAACCTGCAGTAAATTCAAGGTGAACACCACATAAAGTATCTGCATTACCTTTGAGAGAAATGTTTGGATTAAAAGTCTGGCTTTGATGGACACTTTCTGACAAAACTATCTCGTAACAGAATGAGGGAGTTATTGGCTTTTACAGCAAGAACAATTCAAATTGATCCCTTTTGCCCTAAGTGAAGCATTACAAAAGTTTATGAGGTTAATAATCGACTCTACTAACAAAGCTGAGGCCCACCTCTATGATTAAATGGTAATCTCAAGCTCAGAAGAGGGATACGTCACAAGGCTGCAGAGTCTTTAGCACCTTCAGCCTAATTCCAAAGTTGAAAGTTACTTGGCTGGAGACAGATTGGTGTTCTCAGACCTCTCTTATCTTAAAGCATACAAGGCTTTATCCTATGCAACAAAAAATGATTTCTTTGTCAAAACACTTCCTTGGGAAGTGTAAGTTTGTGGGCATATGCTCAGACATGGTGAAACTACTTGCTAAAAAAAGTGACCTAGGTAAAAAGGGTTTCTCAGGCAAAAGGCAATGATCATCCAAAAGCACTTCCCTACGAGTTGCATGAAACTCCAGTGTGGTAGTTCAACAAGGAGAACTTTCTAAGACCAATTCTCTGAAGAGCATCGGTGGATTCTCTTACTATCTGGATAGATTGTTGGATCAGAATTAGGGTTTCACAGAACACTATTTTTCATTTCTGCAGCAACATATCCTTTCTTATGATCTAATTATTTATGTTACTTTATTTCTTGGCAACATATCCCTTCTTTCAATTCATCCACATTTGTTTCTCACTTGATTTTCGTTTACATGGGGTGATTGAACCGGATATAGGAGTGCATCTTTTATGTGAAATAATTTTTTAGAATTTTTTTCTCCATCCTCCAATGCCACAGGCTAAAAAAGGGCAAGGATGCCCACTTATTGCTATCCCAAAATCCACTTTTCACTACTTTCAAATTTCTTTAACCTAAGTGTCATTAAATGAAACAAACTATTGATGCATAACATCTACTAAAAACAAAAATAATTTCAATGTGCATTCAATAAATTTTTACATTTCTGGATAGTAAACATATATACCTACATTCATACATATATACAT